>JAJDFF020000201.1:0-59887 GCA_021527025.2 Geoglossum cookeanum | reverse complement strand
TTTTTTTTTTTATATTTTTAATTTTTTTTTTTTTTTTTTTTTGTTTTTTTTTTTTTTTTTTTTTTTTTTTTGTTTTTTTTTTTTTTTTTTTTTTTTTTTTTTTTTTGGGGGGGGTTTGTTGAGTTTGTTGGGAAGAGAGAGAGAGAGAGATAGACTTGTAGAGTGAAAAGGGGGGGTGGGAAAATTAGATAGATGCTGGAAAACATCGAATGAACACGAGAGAAAGAAAAAAAATAAAAATAAAAAAGTGTGCTTGGACATATATAATGAATGGATAATGCCCTCTGGGTCTTGTGCTGACTTGCGCAGGGCCTGTCTGTCTGTCTTGGGTTCTGGGTTCTATTGGTGTGGCGGACTGCCTGGACTGGTCCGTGGAGATGTGGTGTAGTTGGGTGTTCCCTTACTGGAAGGGGGCGGTGATCTGGTGATCTGGGTGTTTTTGTTTTCGGGGGTGTGGAGGTCGGGTTCCTTTTTCTTTCTCTCTCTTGCGTGCGGTGCTGGACTGTGGGGTGTTGGACTGCGCGGTGCTGGACTGCGAGGTGGATATGTCCCGACGCAACCCCTCTTCTTCTCAGCAAAGAGTTTTCACGCTAATAATACTCGAGTGCGTCGCGACTGGGTGGGACTGATGAGCCTTAGCATCGCAGTGTCCATGGCTGCGTTCCACTCCGGACCCGTCTGTTTCGTTCATGTCGACTACGTGAGCCCATTGTCACGTTGCCGAACAGTTTGAGAGGTTTTCGCCGGACACCCCTTAGAAGACATGTTGAAACCGCGAGGAAGCAGAAGATGCGGTGTTCCGTTGGTTAGTCCTGCTTTCGACTGGAATTTCTTCCCGTTAATGAGAGGTGAAGATGGCGATTGGGGGGGGTACCGAGTACCCCCCTTGGGTCGGCTGCAAGGGCGATTCTGAGTATCCTGACGCCCCCCCCTGATACTGGCAGAATGTTGACATCGCTAGTTGTGCGTCCTGACCCTAAAGCGAGTACGGCTGCGCCCCGGTGCTGGACTGCGCGGTGCTGGACTATGCGGTGCTGGACCGTGGGGTGCTGGACGGTGCCGGACCGCGCGGTGCTGGGCTGCGCGGTGCTGGACTGCACGGTGCTGGACTGTGCGGTGTTGGATTGAGGAGATGGCCATATCACGAATTGTTTTCGAGACAACCTCTCTGGGTGTTGTGGCTTGGTTGTAGGGGACCCACATATGGAGAGCGTGTACAATAGGTGCTGGGGAAGCCGGAGATTCGAGGTTGAGAGTGCGGAACGTCCTATCCCCCGTGCTTGGCCAATGCTTCCGGACACGAGCCCATCCTCTCCTTCATGTTGGTGGTCACAGGTTAGACCAGCCTTCATGTACTGTTCGTCGGCACTCGGTCGGTAGACCCTGATTACCCCTGGTTCAGGGTATCCCTATTGAAAGGCACAAGCCACATGGTTTGCAGGGGTATCAGTTGTCTCGGTGGAGGATTCCAAGGGGGGGTTTTCCTCCCAGGGCATAGGGAAGGCTCAATGTAGCGGTGACGGTAGTCCCCTCCCACAAACACAATGGTGAGAGGGACCGGATACGCGTGGTAAGAATCTTTCTAGAGGGACGGTAGCAGTGGCAACTGACGGAATGCCACCGCTCATCCTTCTCCTCCGTAAAGCCCGGGGAGCGGTGACCGTTGGAGTTGGCATCCTGGCCGCGCGCGGCCATACAGAAGGGGCTCACTCCGGGTGTTGGCGGGGGAGTCGAAGGCCACCCAACCGAGTGGTTGGGTGGCTGAGGTAGTGGGTTTCTGCCTTCACCCATTACCTCCCCGAAAAGCCACTGCCGCCCTGCGGTTGTCTCGCAGGTGTGGGTGTTGTAGGGGCAGGGTATTGATGGAGGTTGTACTTCGATCCGCACAACGCAGTGCAGGACCTAGGGGCCGGGGGTGTGTCCGTTCTCTCTTTGCTGCGCACAAAGAGCCGCCCAATAAACAAAAAGGACCATGCTGATTGAAGCCGAAACTACTGCTTCAATAGTGTCGAAAACCGATGCATGTGCGACGGAGTGCCCGGCTCAGGAAGGATGGATGGTGAGGAAGGAAGAGGCAGGAGGATCGAGACGAAGACTTTGAGGGCCCTTAAATATTCGCTTCATTACGCCGGTAAGTGAATGAAGAGCCAGCGAAAAAAGGCACACGAGTGAATTGGTGTGGGTGAATGATGTGGTGGCACATGTATTATTAACCAACCACTCACAGTGCTTGCGCCGTTGTCGGAAAAAATAAAGCAAGCTTCCGGCCTGAAAGGTGGACTCCCGACCAGGCTGTCAGGAGTATATGTCTCTGGTGTGCAATTAACGGTTTGTTTTTAGTTTGCTCTATCTTGTTGAAATGGCCCTTGCTAGGTTTTATACTATTTAATTGCCCTTTTTGAAATTTGTAAAAAAAAAAAAAATAATAATCTGCTTTTCTAGGTTGATTTAAATAGTTATAACACTCTTTTCCTGCGAGGTTGGAAGATAGAGAGAGCCCTAGGTGTATTGCCATGCACCAGGACCCAGATCTTCATCCCACTCTCTCATATGTAGTCCGCCCAGCGTCAAGCAAGTCCCCCTTTCGTCCGTCGCTGGCATTGTCTCTGCGTATATCTTGTATATTATCCCGTCCGTAGTGCACGCTAGGAAGCCCCCTCCCTGGAAAGCAAGGCTATCGGAATCAGCACAGTATGCGAAGCCGTCGACGACGCTGCCCGGGGGAATGTATGCGCTGTGGGCTTGGGTGTAGCCGACGAGGCCCGCCGGGGTAACGTAGACGAGTTGGCCACCGGGAACTTCGACGTACTGGATATATTTCGTGGTGGGTTAGTTAGATATGGAAGGGGGGGGGGAGGGTTGTTTTTTTGTTTTTTTTTTTTGGGATGTGTGTGTAACGTACCATGCTAGCTAGGCCGATGAGCACTGTTTCGTTGTAGGGAGGGCAGGCTCCAAGTTCTTCGACATTGGGCGGGCAGTACGTCGAGGGGCCCGAGAGGCCGATGTTGAGGGATTGACCGGAGGCTTCGATTTTTTTGTCCCGGAGATTCTCCTGGATGCTGTGGTCGCAGCGCACACGGAGAGTGTAGGCATCGGGGATGTCGGGGTTGGGTGGGCAGGTGCCGGAGGAGAAGTCGGAGTAAGGGAGAGCGTGGGCGAGGGCTAGGAGGGAGAGAAGGGTGACGAGTGTCTTAATAGCGTACACCATGGCTAAACTCTGGAGCGTAACGATTGTTAATGAACGAGCAACAATTAAAGCGTTCTTTCTCCGTTGGAGGTTTGAAAAAAGAGCTATCAGGTTCTAGGAGACAAGCTCCTCTTTTTATGGCCCTTTCCACAACTCGTCCCCAAAAAAAAAACGAGCTGGATGCAGCAGCATTTGTTCACATGTTCCTCTGTAGATACCCCAGTTGTGCGCATGTATTTTTTTTTTTGTGCGTGTACATATGTCGTAAGTAACTTGCAAGTTACGTTGTACAATCGCACCACGGATCCATATCAACTTTGTTACCGGTGAAGCCCCAACGTAATCTGGCAAGATAGATAACCGCGACAGCAAAGTTCGGCGCAAGCAACGGAGATTGGAGTTGTCTGGATCCCTTTTTTAGTCTATACAAATCGGGGCTAGGTAAAGGTATTTGGAAGTGGCGAAGTGGACGAAAAAAAAAAAAAAAACATCAATCTGTGTAGCTACACTCTTACTGTACAGGTTTTTTGGTGATGAGTTGTACGGAGGAATTGTACATGTACTGTGCGTTCGGGTGATTGCCGAGATGGGGGACGTGACAGGGTGTCTTTGGGGTTAAGTGTTGGATGATTTAACTAGCGCACTGGTTATGCTGTGCGCAGTTATCTTCCCTGGGCGATTGCAAATAAATACGTGAGGTAGTAATGCGCTTGGTTTTGTGGGTTCATTACAACCTACTTCTGTACTCTGTACACTTCCGGAACGGCGCATGTCTCTAGCCCACAGCCATCGATTTTGCCTCCGCAGTGTAACTTGGACGCCTCTGTGGAGACGCAAAGAGTGTTAGTAGTACTAGCTTCAAAGTAAAGCTAGGTGGTAGATTTTCCTGTGAGACGGAGGTTATGGTGCGTAACTATTCGGGACAGGATACGTGGTACAAAATACGTCATTTGATTTGCTCCGAGTGGCTGGGCATCTATACTACGTAAAGCGCGGGAATGTGCATTGCTTCTTGGTGCATGCGGGTGGTTACCTGTAGCTACATAGCTAACTAGCTACAGTCGAGTCGCGTTACAAGAATCTCGCGTTAGAAGATATATGAATACTGTGGAGGCAGAATCTGAGCCGGGCGATTAGCTAGAGTTCTTGGCGCGGGTAGCTTACCTCGCTGCCGCTCGTTTTTCCGTAGCATGTATGCACCCGAACGAGAGCATTGAGCACCCTACCCACCGGCCCCGATACTCTCCACAATACGCGGCTCCACCCCGATCCTGGGCTCCTACTATAAGAATGGAGTCCATTGGCCCGACCATATTCTTGTAGCGCGACTCGACTGTACTGTACATACTGATCAAGGTCTGAACTAGTATTGTGGTTTGTGTGAACGTACCGGGAGTAGTTTGAGTCACGCTTCCATGATGTTCTCACGACCGATAGAAGCTGCTTTTCTATCCCTTTTGCCCATCAAACCGTCAAACCATCTTCCCAAAACTACCGCACCACTCTGCTAACGGCAATGTCGAGTCGCTTTACCTTGGACGGCGCATACACTGCTATTCCAGATGCATCTTGATGGTGTCGGCTGGGCCAAAAGAAAAACTAAAGGAATTTGAAGGGAAATTTTTTTTTTCCGTCTGGATCCCCGGAGAAATTTGGCGGCGATTCCGATATAAATATCGGCTCCCATTGGCCGGCCGCTAGCCAATTGTTGAGGGAAGTCCTCAGCAACTTCACCGAGAGTAAGTTTTGCTGAAAGATCCAAGATCGCTGCCTCATGCCTTTATACCCAGGCGGTACTTGTAGCGCTGGTTCCGAGTGTTTTCGATTCTAATTTTTGAACGCTGGTCTGGATGAGAGGTGCGTGGCGGGTGGCGGTGTGTGACGGTGAATCAGGCCTGGCGGTTGTGAACCTGTTTCTGGAGTAAGGGTTGTTTCGCTTTGCCGCTGTCTCTCTACTGAATGACGGTCAATCTCTAACTATGCCGTTTAGGCGGGTGGTTTTGTTGTGTTTCGTTTGGTTGTTTGATCGTCGAGGTTTCAGGTAGGGGGAGCTAGGCTAGGTGGGCGAAGTGGAATTGTGCTGGTAAGGTTATGGCTTGCGGGTACGCCTTGAGAGTATTGGCCTGAGCTTCCGCAGGACCCCTAGCACGTTCTTGTCGGCCTTCCCAGTGCACTCGGTATATTACCTTACGCCGACTGGTACTAGAGTACCTCCCAACGCTTTGTCATCTTCAGGTATTTCACAGGGCTACTGAGTGTGGGCGAATGTTTGGGAGACTAAGTTTTGGAGATTTGTGTTCGAAGAATGCATCCGCTGGGGTAGACCCGCTCCACCTCCACCGGATTCTACGCTGCATTGCCCGGGTATGGCCGGTCGCCACGGCTGGGATTGCGACCTACAATTTTGTAGGGCACGCGAGGGGACCTACGATCCGATGTCTGTCGGCGAGCTTCCGTGGCCTGGCCTCCCATCCATAGCGAATAGGATCTCCTGGCGACTCTTCCGGTTCCTGTGCTATTTGAACTCTGTCTAGACTTGCGTCTCTGTTAATGCCTATAGCATTGCGCTGGGCTGCCGAGTTCGGACTGTTCCCTGGGAGGTGACGTCTTCGCAGGTCGAAGGTCTACGGGAACTCAGTTGCAGCGCTGTTCGGCCGGCAGCCCGACACACTGGGTCGCTAGGCCGATACGACACCGCGTCCTTGCTGGTTTAAGCACATGCGCTTCTACTGGTGGGGCAACCCGGAGGGCGTTACAGTTCTGCGGGTTGGTCAAACCGCCAGGACCTAGACTGGGTGTACGGGCTGGTGCCTGATTCATAAGGCGGCACTCGTGTGTGCGCGTGAGTGGAGGAGTGAATTGGTGAAAGATTCTATTGGGGGTTTTCGGGCGGATGCGATTTCGGAGGTCGGGCTGCACTGGATGGGGGCGAGGCTGAGGCGTCGGGATTACCTTTGGATAGCCTCACTTTTTCTGAGTTAACGGGGCAGGGCGTCCAATCCGAATTGGGTCTGGCCTTCCGCTCACCGGTGTTGCGGCTCAGGTAGATGCTTGATCGGGATATCCTGCGTGACAGCACTGCGTGCTGTTGATGCAGCTTTACCGTCCCTCTGCCACGAAATAAGACGTGGTACGTGGTACGGCTTGACTGCCGCTGGTTAGCCCTTTGTGTGGTGACGGATTTGTTGGGGCCGAAAGAACTTCGAAGTCGCAGAGTCTTGTTAGGAGGCACTCTATTGCACTGAGGATCCGTAGTAGTGCCAAGGCAATAATAGGTTATAGGGGTTACTGGCTTCCATCTAGAGCGATTACCACATGGTTCTTGAATGTGCCCGATGCCTTATGATTCACGGGACATTCTATCCGGATTATCTCCGGTGACTAGCGGCTGTAACTGGATGGTATTTTACACCCAATTACAGTGAGGGTGGCTGGTGGTTGGGGCGTTTGTAAGGCTAGCTATGGCAACTGCTGATCGATCTAAGGCTGTCCATTGATTAGAGATTGGCGTACATTTGCCTTGGGGTTACTATATATTTCTGTGGCGAGAGCGCTATTGGTTCTTGGCTTGTGTGGTGGCGCTTGTTGCGAGAGTGAGTGCATTGAGGGACACACCGCATGGAAACGTTCGACCGGTCTGTAAAGAGGGGATAGCAGGTGACCATAGTCCTGTCTCTATCTAGCGGGGGGCAGCCTCATGAACGTTGAGCCAGCAGTAGCCCTAGGGGTGACCCACCGCAGGTTTTGCACGTTTACGTAGAGTGTCTAAGGTCTATCGATCTAGCCCCTTTCCCCGATTTTACTTGTATATATCTCCTCATACGGCCTTCAACCATTGGTAGTGGTTGGCGTTGGTGGCTGGCCTCTCCTTTGCTCGTTGGCTTGTGGCTGGCAGGCTCGTTGCCTGGGGTGGAGTGGGTGTTGGTATTGGCGTAAGGGTGAATTGAGGTATCTATTGGGGGGCGAGCCATGGCAGCGACTAGCAGCTTGGCTTCCACTTGGCAGGGCGACCGGGACGGCTTTGCTGCAGGGCTCCTGGGGTCCTGGTATTGCGTTTGTTACTCGCCCTTTTAGCATCTCCCCTCCTCGGCCCCCCTCTCATTCTCTGTACCTTCGATTCTCGTTATACCTGTTGCTGGTAATTTATCGACACACCACGCATGCTCCAAATCACTGGCTTAAGTGGCTTGGCGGCTGCCTTGCGTTTGTAGCCGGTACTTAGCGTGGGCGTGGAGGGATTCGCGTTTGTGATGACAGTGTGGCTGGGGACGGGGTTACCTCAGCGTTGCTCACGGGATGGCACTGTAGCTACTGTAAAACCGTTTATTTCGTCCTAGTCTCTGGGCGGGCGAAACCTCAAAGGGGTAGCGGCAACGGCTAGTCCTATTTCCATGTCGTATGGTCAACTGGGGCGACCTGATTTCAGAGACGCCAATTGTGAGGCGGTGTGCATTTCCATCGGTGGGGTGTTGGGTCTTGCCAGGGGTGGATGGCCTGTTTCTTATAGCCCTGGGGCTTCTTGCACTATCGGGTTGGCGCGCCTCTTTCCCACAGATCCTGCTGCATGCCCAGAGGAACACTGAGACAGATGTAGAGACGTCACCAGACCGCAAAGGGTGGTCGGCCACTCGGGATACATCAGAGTGCAGCGCCGGCGTGGGATGGCCGGTGAGGAACTGTGTGTTGGCAACCCGCCCATCGATGTTGCGCGCTTAAGGCCTAAAGTAGATGTTAGATCGATCTCTAGTGCCGACCCTATGCCTGGGAGAATGCTGGTGAGGGCAGCTCTCGCCATTGATTGCCCAGGGTGGGACCAGATTGGGATCAGATTGGGATCAGATTGGGATGGCCATCAGACGTTTCCACGCAGACGTCAGAACGAGGCGGCGTCTGGCGGCTGGGCAGGACTCCCGCTGCAGCCCGTAGTGCAGCCCTGCCTAGAGCGTCCTCACAAGCTGGGCGCTGCCACAGTGCGCGAGTGCAGGGCATCGGAGCAGTTGGGTGGGGGACATATCGGGCAGCCCACATGGGGGCCAGTTCGCGCATGCATAAGCGGCGCTTTGGAGAACGAATGGCTACGCTACGCTGGAAGGGGCGACCGGTCGGCGCCTTATTGGATATCTGCTGCATCTTTCTCGCGATGGGCAAGGCGTCTACAAATATCAGATGCTCTGCGCGGATTCAGGATGCGCAACATATCACCCGCATCGATCGCAAGCCTAGCCCGCTTCGTTTCCTGGTACCTTTTGGTTCTCGTGTGCCATTCGATCCCAGACATACAGCCGTACGCAATCCCCTTGCTCCGTTTCAGCCACCCCGACCGCCTCCCTCTGGACTATCGACCCCGCTTGGTTGCTTTGTATACCCCAGGGCTCTTGTGCTCGTGTCTCAGCCAATTACCCTAACTGCTGTCCAGGGAGCACTACTACTCCGTCGGCTTCCCTGATGTTCAGTTCGATTACAGACTCCCCCCCCTGCATCAACCCGCTGTACCTCTTTACGGGTTTTCAAGCATTCGGTGGTATCGACGCAGATCCCGGTGGGCAGCTCGAGGATCTACACGAGCTCCAAACTGCCTCGGAAGCGAATGGAGCGGACGCGGCGCTTGAACCAGACCCGGGCGATGTGCCCCAGCCCCATGCCCCCGGGTCGGGCCGCTCATGCGATGGGGGGAGCAGCTGGGGAGTAATCGCGGGATCACCTGAGCCGCTTGGCGCATCTTCCCAGCCGTTGACAGACTTTTTGCCAGGCTCCAAACCCGACGATACGTCTGGCGGCCTGCCTAGGAGCAGAGCTCTTGCGCCAACAGGTGGCTCCGCCATAGTACGGACAACTCCACCGAAGGAGAATAAGAAGCGTAGCAAGAAGAAGCCGCCCGAGCTTGAGAGCGGCAGGAAGAGGGCTAAGACGCTCCTGGTTCGCAAGTGTGGTGCATGTTTTAGGTGTTCAGTGTATAGGGAAGAGGTGGGTGTCATTCCCTCCTGAGCGGCTATAGGGAGAAGTGCTCACTGTCTAGTGCGATGCGGGTGAGGGTGATTGCTCCCGGTGCCAAAAGGTCTTCGCCAGCCCCACATCGCAGTGGTCAACGGCATGCTTTAGACTTGGTCTGAAAGACTGTAGCGTTATTCGAGAGAGTGAGTACCTAGAGCTGAGAATTTGTCGCTATTTCGGATGCAAAGTGTTCACACGAAGCGCACCCAGGTTCTCCTCTTTGGGGCCAGAAGTCGCCAACGCCTGATGAGATTCAATGGCTCTCGCTCTCTGGGGAGAAGACGGTGTGCTTTTATCACATTTGGCCTGCGGAAGGACTCAGGACGGCCGGCCCGCAGTTCGAGATTAATGTCAGAAAATTCAGGCCCCAGATGGATGACCTCACCGGCCGGAAATATCAGACCGCAGGGGGTTTCGCACAGATTGACCGGCCTCACTACGCAACTATGGAGGATATGCGGGCGCTCTCTAACCGGCTGAAGCTCTGGATTGAAGAGAAGCGGGGATATTTGCTGGATGTTTACGGCTTTGGGAGCGAGGCCGGCGGCGAGACTCTATGGCTAATGAACAAGGCAGTCGTATTTGCTAGGGAGAATAAAGTATCAATTCTCGCTTCCCGTCTTATTGCTTCTGAAGTCTAATGCAGAACAGGGGTCTATGGTCGACCTTGCCCTTAACGTTCTGGTTGGGTCAAGGTTGAACTCATCTGAGAGAAGCGTCTCTGGCCTCGATGAGGCTGAGCCAATCAACGACGAGAACTCGATCCTGAATAACGTCAACCCCATACCGGCGCGCTTGGATTACCAGCTCGACATGGCTGTTGCTGATCTCCAGAAGGCTCAGCTCGGTGTTATCTTCAAACAGCTCGACAGGAAGGCCAAGGCGCCAACTAATGACCCAGATGCAGCTGGCTCTTGGTGGGAAATGTTCCTGGCGGTCTTCCTACTAATGCAAAATGCTCAGTTCGTTCATAAGACGCAGAAAGAGTTTCCGTCCTATATTTTAGCATCATTCTATGTGAGTGTCATGAGTTGTAGTCCAATCAGTAACCAGCTCCCTATGTGCTATGAAACTTACAAATTCACAGACCAGGGCCCGGGAAATTGAGAAGAAATCTGCAACGATGATAGAGAAATGGGAGATATCAGCACCAAATGTTGCAGATGTTTTCTTGTATTATTGCCGACGGCATTTTGGCGGATCACCTTTTAGGACCACGGTGATTAGCACCGCTTCGGAGAAGGCAGGGCTCAAGACGAATGAATTGAATTTCCTTCGGGACAGGGTCGCGTGGGCCAATCGAAGTGGGTTTCCTGCACTACCCCCTCACGTTGCATATATTGAGGAGTCGATGTGAATCCTTGCTAACGCATACCTCCACTGCAGGGTTGGAGGAATGGCAGAGGGTGTCGAAAGACCCACCCAACCTACGTGTACGGAGGATTACGGAGGAGGATTTGTGGTGGTCAAGGCTCCTCTTGAATTGAGGGTGGAGAGTCGCAGTCGCTGGGGAGCTGTAGCCTTCTGGAAACACGGTCTCCCGCCGTCGGCCCTCCGCCCCAGCCTCCCTCCTGACGAATTGCGACGATCCACGTTCGGCCGAACGGTTACCTACTGAGGGGTTTTCTGTGCGTATAATCGACACACGCAGGCCGGCAGGCTAACAAAATCCGCAATCGACCCACACCGGTGCTCTCTATTGCAAACACCTATTGTTTGATGCTTTGGCATTCTCAAGAGTCACTGATCCAGTCCAGGGCCTGAATGATAACTATTCTACGTTCGCGGAGAATTCCCTTTCGATTTCGCAAAACCAGTATTTCGAGAATGTCGCGGTGGCCGTCATCGAGCCCTGGAGGTGGTGGCACTGGGAACCCACCGGCGTACTCATACCCAACTTCGCCTGTTTCCAGCCCTACAGCCTCATCATACCCCGCCCCGGCGTATCTCCCAACATCGCAGCCACAAACAGCTTCCCTACAGTACTCAGCTTCGTCGCAGCTCACGGCTTCATCACAGCACACAACCCCACAGCAGTACGCAACCCAGCAGTACGCGACTCCGCAATCCCCACATCAGTACGCAGCCCCGCAGGCCCCGCAGCAGTATGCAGTCCAGCAGTACGCAACCCAACAGTACGGAACTCCGCAAGTCCCGCAGCAGTATACAGAGTACACGCCGTCGCAGCAGCAGTATCCGGCATCGCAACA
This sequence comes from Geoglossum cookeanum, assembly GCA_021527025.2. NCBI lineage: Eukaryota > Fungi > Ascomycota > Geoglossomycetes > Geoglossales > Geoglossaceae > Geoglossum > Geoglossum cookeanum. The sequence continues at coordinate 48,499 of JAJDFF020000201.1, read as the reverse complement.
GTACCCAGCACCGCAGTATGCAGGGCATGGAGGGTACCAAGCCGCGTCATACCTGCCCTCACACCAAAGTACGCAGCAAACGTACCACCAGTTTCAATCGCCAAGTCTACCAATAAGTCCGCCACCAACAGGAAATGATCCACCATTGAGTTTGTCTCCGTCATGGGAAGACTTCCGCCAGAGAAATGATAGACACTCCCGAGAGGCGATTCAACAACCCCAGTCACTACCCACTGGCTTCCCCGTCCAATTCCTTCAGTGCAAGCAAGCATGGACGAGGGAAGTGCTTTCGGACCCTAGAAATAAAGCTGATTGGTTATACGAGATCAGTGTACATGACAATGGTGCCATAGAAGACGCTCTGCGTGCTTTCCAGAGTGAGTGCCCTCCGATTGATGCCGCGGATAGCTAGGCCCTAGCTATCCCATAGATTGCAAGACGCTGAGAGCGCTCTACAGATCGAGGACTAGCCCCTTACTATATATCGCCAGATTCTTTCAACGTCGGGGAGGCGCTAGGCAAAAGGCTGAGGGACATCGGGGCTGGGTTATATAAGGATCGAGGAATCTTCCTCTTGCGCGGTCTAGATATTAACCGGTATGACGAAAGGGAGATCATGATCGTGCACGCGGGTATTTCATCATATATAGGATCCCGCCGTGCGCACCAGCGTGAGAACGACAATGTTTTCGGTACGATTGCCGCCCCGTATCAGCTCGAGGTCTCGCAGCTAACGATCTTCTCCGTAATGACTAGCTCACATCATGGATCGTTCACGAGATCCCGGCGAAGATACATCGGATATGCCACTCACATCCACCATGAATGAGATAGTACGTAGTGAGGAAAGAAATGTCTTGCTTTCCTATACATATTGACTCAGCCGTTTAGGGGTTCCATACTGACATTGGAGATATCGTCTCGAACTTGATGATTCGACCAGCTGCGAATGGTGGAATTTCGTATTTTGCAAGCGGAACACAGGTCTACAATGATTTGGCGAGTAAGAGACCGGACATTATCCACCGATTAACCAGGAATTGGAGTTTCGACATGTAATTCGCCCTCTTTCCTCGTATACATTACCTGAGGGTTGTTGTTTATTATAAAAACACTCAGACTCAGACTCAGACTGGTTAATACTGATTGTTTTGTGGGATAGCTTCCCGCTCGAAACAGGTTCAAAACCCGTCCTCGAACGGCCTCTTCTGTACAACTCCGGCGTGCACGCCACAATGCTCTGTTTCCGCCAGCCATTCGTAACCTCGACGTCCAACAACCTTCGTCAGGGTAACCTTCCCGAAATCTCCTCAGCGCAAAAAGAAGCACTCGACGCCATCCACTATACGGCACGTGAAAAGGCCCTCGCTCTCGATCTTGTACGCGGCGACCTCGTTTTCGTTAACAACCTCCTTGTCTTGCACGCGCGAGACAAGTACACCGACCTCGGAATGCCGAGACACGTCCAGAGACTGATTGTGAGAGACCCGAACGAGAGCTGGAGAGTCCCTCCCGGGTTGAAGGACATTTGGGGGATGATTTTCGGGAACCCGGACCATGAGTGGAAAAACGAGGTCTTTAACCTCGATGACCTGAGGGACCAGAGAGCGTTATGGAAGCTCAATGGGTGAACAGCAGGCGTCCCCTCTTTTCCCCCTTCCCAAACCCTCTCCCTAAGCCATCCGCCAACACCCTCACCAGCATCCACTTAATTTCCCCTCCTCGGGTGCTGCAGGCTGTCTACCCGGCATTCGTACTTCCTATTGGGCGGGTATTATGGAGCACCGTTTTCGAGGCATTACACACAAGGTGCGGGGTAAATCACTTTGGGCTGGATATTTACCAACCCCTTATTGGCTACTGCGGCTAGACTCAGCTTTTCTTCCTTTCCATTCTGCTACGACGTGTAGATTCGCGAGCGCACATATGGTTGAATGGAGCTAGGCCTGCAAAATGAATGGTATGAGATCTGTTGACGAAAGATGGCCAATTCGAGAATCTAACTATGTGGGTTCAGCTTGTATTGGCCAACTCTACGATGTGATGAGACCTAGGTCTCGTCCTGTGGGCATAGCCGCAAGGCAGATATCTACCTAGAAGATCGGATTGGCTATGCCCCCATTCCGGGTTGAGCACCCAGAGGGCCTCTATTCTACGCGCAACCGTACATCGCGCCGGCACACCAGAAGCATATCATGAGATTCCCACCGCGTTTAGTAACTAGTGGCATCCAGTCTGCGAAAGCTGCTGGCTTGGCGAATTTGCCCCGCCAGGCTGCAAGCACAAGCAACTAACTGAAAGACCCCCCCGGGTGGGGTTGGGAGGTTTTCCCTACAGGAACTTATATCCCGTACCCCACCCAGTCTTGGAGACAGCCGCACCCCCGAAACAATACATACACTCAGCGAGGGCAATACGAGCACCCAGCAAAAAAAGAAACAAAAGGGTGGAGAGAACCTCCAGCCAGCCAGCCACCGCCGAACGAGCGAATGAACGAAGAAAAGGAAGGGGGAGGGCGGGGAAAAGACCCTCAGAGTCAACACACACCACCATCACAGCCTCGTTCCCTCATGCTCGTCTACTTGTCAGTTCGCTCTTTTTTTTCCTCGGACAGCATGAGAATGAGGCTCATCCGAAAAGGAAACGTCACTTGCCGTTCAGGGAAGAAAAAAAAAAAGGCCAGAAGTTTTAACTCTGGCGGGGGAAAATTAATAAAAATGAGAAACTAAAAAATTAAAAATAAATAAATCAAAATGATTTTTTTTTTTTTTGAAAAACAAATAAGGGCGTGTTGGGTGTTCTTGCATAACATTGTACGTATGGGTGTGGGTGAGGGGTGTATGTGTACTTGTGTATACTATGTATGTGCTACGCATGTATGATGTATGTGTGTATGTAAGTACATACATAGTACATACATATATATACGTCCACACACATCCACCCACACCCACACACACTCACACACACAACCACACGCACGCAGATCCATTCCCACCAGACTGACAGGCTGACAGGCTGGCTGGGAGGGGGGGGCTAGCTAGCCAGCTAACCAGCCAGCCCGAATCCAATCCCCAATCCCAAGCGTCGTCGTTCGGGTGTAGAGGAGGGAGGGGGGGAGCGGGAATTAGGAAGGATAACCCTTCAATCCTCCTTCGCTTTTCGCTTTGCCGGTTTTGCGAGCGAGAGAGGGGGGAAGGGGCGAGGGAGGGAGGGGCCGCGCTCGCTGGCTGGATGTGAAGGGTTGCCAATCGGAGGGTTTCACGTTATCATTGTCTATCTTTTTTTTTTTTTTTTTTTTTTTAATTTTCCCCCCCCCCTCTTTTTTTCTTTTTTGTTCCTCCCCTTTCCTTTTCTATGCTTCTTTCTTTCTTGGCGGGTTGCGTGCCCCCCGGGGGGGGGGGGAGAGAAGTGTGTGGAGAAGTTCTCTGGTTGGGGAAGGGGGAATTGTGATTTGGTTGGTTGGTTGGTTTGGTTTGTTTTTTTTTTTTTTGGGGGGGGGGGAGAGGGGGCGCAAAAGAGATGGAGTATATGGGGTGGTTGGTTGGGTTGGATAGATGGATGAGATGGGGAGGTTGGAGGTTTGTCGAAATACGTGTGCGCGCGAGGACTTTTGGGGTTGTTTTGACCTTTGAGCTATCATTCTGTTATCTGACTAAACCAGTTACGTAGTTATCTTGGGAGGGGGGAGGGGAAGAAAAGGAGGAGGTTTTTTTTTTTTTTTTTTTTTGCTTTTATAACCACTCTCTGTGTGTGAAATGTAGGGATAAGTCTGATCCATCGATGATGAGAGGCTTACTACTAGGCTTAGCCGGGCGTCGGGTGCCCATTCATCATTCATTCTTTTGGTGATGAAGGAGGTTTGTTGGCACAAAGCGGGAGGAGTGAGAGAGGGAAAGAAAGATGGGGCTGGGTTTGGCTCTGCTCTGCAGCAAAAAAAAAAAATTTAAAAAAAAAATTAAAAAAAAAGTGCGCCAACCAACCTAAGGGAGGAAGAAAAAAAAAAAAGGAAAAAAGGGGGAGAGCGACCTAGATAGAGAGGGACTTGCCTTGCCTTGCCTGCCCTGGGTTAAACAAGCTAAAGTCCCCAAAAAAAAAAAACACCCCCTTTTAACCATCAACCCATCATTACCACCATCAACTACACTTAATAAATACACATAATTACCCCCCTCCTCCCCTTTCCACATTTTTTTTTTAAAAAAAAAAAATAAAAAAGAAAAAATAAATAAAAATAAAAATAAAAATAAAACACTCTCTGGTGGTTTTTTTTTTTTTTTTTCTTCTTTCTTTCTTTCTCGGTGGCAGGGAAGGATGGAAGGATGGATGGATGGAGGCGCGGAGTAGGGTAGGGTAGGGGGGGGCGCTAAGCCTAGGTCTCTAAACTAAACCAAACTAAAACTAACTAGGTCCTGAGCCTACTTAATTAAGCCTGAGCTCTGAGTTCTAAGCCTGGAGCCCCTGAGTTCTTGAGTTCTAAGCCTAACTAACTAAGGCCCGCCCGGGCCAGTTAGTTGTAAGTGTGTAATTTTATTTTATTTTATTTTATTTTATTTTATTTTTTTTTAATATCCCATTATATATATATATATATATATATATATTGATTTTTTTTTTTTTTTTGGTTTTTTTTGTTTTGTATAGGTGTGTGTGTGTGTAGTGGTGTTTATGGTGGTGGTTACATATGTTGGTTATATGTTATATATATATATATGACCATATTATATCTCCTTACCCCATCCCATCCCATCCCATTCCATTCCATCCCCTCACAGCACACAGCACACAACAACATCTCCGCAGTTATCAAGCCATGCCATGCCATGCCATGCCATGCCATGCGCCACCGGACTCTCCGCTTTGCGGATTGAGTGGCTTATGCTATTTATCCGTGGCGCACGGCAGGCCCCCCCCCTTCTCTCCCGAGGTACACCAGCCTCCTCCTCCCACTTTGGGGGATCCGACCGCCCAATTCCGATTCCAATTTCCAATTCCCCCCTTCCCCCCCAACAAAAAAAAAAAAAAAAACATTTGTTATAATTATTATTATTATTATTTTTTTTTTTTTTTTGGCGCTGGCTCGGCCGCTTTCCATGCGTGTGCCACACCGCAGCAGCAGCAAAAGCCGCAGCCGCAGAAAAAACGAATGATGATATTAATAATAATAATGATAATAAATAACAGCAACAGGAATTGAGTACTAATATTAAGCTAACTAATGGCTTGAGGGGATGGCTTGGGGATGTGGCTTGGGCTGAGGCTGGTATGTAGCTGCGTTACAGCGGCGTCGCAAGCACAAAACAAAAACTCAGCTTACGCGCGTCTTCCTGCCTTCTTTTGTATTACTGTTATTACTGCTATTATTATTATTATTATTATTATTACCGTTACTACTATTGCTTTCGTGATTTATCGCCCCGTCTGTGTGTGTGTGTAATGCGGGATTGTCGCATGTAATGTAATGCGGATGGATCTAGATGGTTCTGGATCGTTTTTACTTACTTACTTGCCTGACATATCCTGGTCTGACCACGCGCTGACCGCTGACCGGGCCGGGCCGGGCCTGACCTGACCTGACCTAACCCCTAACTGATGTTGGTGGAGGATGTGGATGTGGATGTGGATGTGTATGTGGACGAGGACTGAGAGAAAGAAAGAGAAAAAAAAAAGGGAGAAATGGAAATCGCACATGAATTTTTTCCATTTTTCCATTTTTCCGTTTTTTATTTTTTATTTTTTATTTTTTTTATTAATCCTCATTTTCCGTTTGTACCCCCATCCAATAATAACAACGACCCTTTTCCCACATTCCCACCAAGGTTTTCCAAGCAATCCAGGCAATCCCGTCGCAGCATAGCAAGTTAAAAAAAAAAAAAAACCCCATCCTGTCACACCCAATTCCCCCAAGCGGGGCGGAGACCAAATAAAAAAAAAAATAAGCCCTGTGGCGGCGCACGGCAATAACTACAACAACAACAACTACTACTACTACTACTACTACTACTACTACTACTATGTACTATGTACTACCACCACGACCCCCCCCCGGATAGCCTCGTACAGTACGCAGGTACCCGGAGAGAGACAGAAAGGGAAGGGGGGGGGAACTTGGCCGGGTCTGTCTGTCTGTCTGTCTGTCTTTTTTTTTTTTTTTGGACGAAATGGACAGGCCGGACCAGGGGGGGGGGGATTGGGGATTTGTCAAGTAATGCGGCGGGGCTTCCGGTTGGATTGTGTCACTCGCTATGTCTCTCTCTCTCTCTCTCGCTCGGTATGTGGCTGTTGGGGTTACGTCTCTTCTTTTCTTTTTTTTCTCTCCCCCTTCTTCTTCTTCCATCCAAATCGGGCTCTCCGGTTTTTTTTTTTTGCGTTTGGAATGTGATGTGTGTGTGTGTGTGTGTGTGTATATAAAAAGATAGAAATTCCCCCCCCCCCTCCCCTTTCTTTGAATCTGGTCGCCAGGGGGTAATATACACACATACGCACATATACATTTTCATTTACAGTTTTCCTACCTTTTTTTTTTTTTTTTTTTGGGTTTTTTTTGTTTTGTTAGGTTCTTCTCTTGATTTTTTTTTATATACTTGTTTTGATTGCAAAAAAGGACGAAAAAATAGCTTTGGTTCTACTAATGGACCTCACGCTCCGCAGTGCCACGGTTGTCGACCTCCCTCGCATCCTCGATATTGTGCTCAACGCTCTCCCAGACGATCCCTTCTATCGCTATCTTTGGGCCTTCCGCGAGGAATTCCCTAATGACCACCGCGGCTACTGGCTGCAGCGCCTGCAGGCTGATATTTTCAATCCGTCGTATTCTTTTGTAGTAGCGGAGTTGGGGGGAATGCGGGTGGGGCCGATAGCGTTTGGGATATGGGAGAGGAGGGGGAATGATGGGATGGCAAACTTGAGGAGAGGCCAGAGGGAGGGCTGTGAGGCTTGTGAGTGTTTTCTCTTTTTTTTTTCTTTTTTCTTTTCCCCCGGGGTTTCTTCCAAAAGGGCGTGTGGATGGATCCTAAAAGAAGAAAAAAAACAAAAAAAAACAGGGAATTTCCACCGCATCTCATTCCAAAACCTCCTTTCCACTCGGCCGCGCCCCGACGCGCCTCCTGCCCGGCTCAGCGCCTGCGATGCCATTCTGTCGGCGGTGACCCAGCACTTCGATGTGGGTTCCCCTTCGCGGTTCCAGCTCGAGCTGATCTGTACCCACCGTGATTACCAGCGCCGCGGGGCTGGCTCGGCCATCGTGCAGTGGGGCCTGCGCGAAGCCGGGAGAGATGGCGTTCCGGCGACAGTGGCGGCCAGCCCGATGGGGGAGAAGCTGTATGCTAAGTATGGGTTTGAGTATAGCGGGGAATGGGTGGTGAGAGCCGAGGATGAAGACGAGGAGCTGAGGTTTCAGACGATGGTTCATCACCCAAGGTAATTTGGGAAGAGAGGGGAGAGGGGGGAGGTGTGTGGGTCTAGTTTTTTTTTTTTTTTTTTTCCAAAGTCATTATCGTGGGGGTATTTGAGATGGTCATTCTCCTCTCTTTGTGTTTTTTATTTTTATTGGCATTAGTTTACTATTACTCCAACGATAATTACCTTGTTTAACTATAAAGCAATTTAATAATACGCCGTGCTGATTCAGGGGGGGTTTTTTGAACAAACGGCGGAAGGAGGTTGGCTAAACACCCTACCTAAGCAAGGATACGCAACAAACCCCCCCCCCCCCCCCCGGTTTGGGCTTCTTGGTGACACTTAATACGGATGGCATGTGAGCCGTGGGTTTAGGCCGCGTGACCGACACCTTTGCTGGGCGGGCGCGGTAGCTCGGTGCTGGTGCTGCGGCTACACGGTATTCCGCACTATGCAGTTGAGTGATTTGCAGTGTTTCGTTGGGGTTGGATATGAAGAAGTTACGGGTTGTGGCCAGGGATCGAAAAGCACCGAGCCGAATAGGGTGGATTTTTGGAGAGTGATCGATGGATGGTCGAGTGACACCAAGTTAATTTCCGTTTGCAAGCAATCGCTTTTCTGCGTGGGGTGAGTCTGGTGTGGGCCTGCCAGCAAGGGGGAAGAGTTCGTGCTACAGTACATACCTCACTGGAGAAGTTGATTCCGGCTGCTGATTAAGAATGCCCGCAATTTGAGCCTCTGCATTTTTTCTGCTTGGAACGGGGAAAGATTGCCAAGGAATGGCGTGCGTGTGCGGCTTTTAACAAGACAACCCGCCGTTAGCGGTCGTGTTCCGCTGGGAATGGCGGTTCGAGAGAGGGCAAATCGGGGAGGGGGGAGGGTTGTGTGGGGCGCGCATATAGCTGACCTTGCGATGATCAAGTTGGCCAGTTGGTGCATGAGGTGGGGGGAAAGCAGCAGCAGAATGGCCTCGTTCCAGAAAACAAGGCGCATGACGGCTCTGCTGCGCAACTGTCGCCGATCTGTTCGGCATTGTTCCAGCCTCGTGGGCGCTAGACGAAGCCCAAACCTACCGCTAAGGCGAGCCTCAGACTTTCGGAACTTGTCAATGGGGGGCTTTTGCGGCTCTTGGCTGAGGGGGAGGTAGGTACATGTAATTGTGGGGTTGCGGAATGTATTGCGTAAAAAAAGCCGTTGAACCTCCGACACTCGTGTACATCTGATTCGGTAGGGGGGATGGATAGTGATTGATGCCTGGGCAAGATGCACGTAAGTTTCTTGTTCTCTTTTTTCTTTTTTTTTTTTTTACTTCCCTCTCGCCGACTGCCATAGCATCCATAAGTTTTCGGTAACATCTAACCAGTTACCATGACTATTGTACAGTTTCTTCCAAAAAAGATCTCTCTAGTCTAGTTGAAGGGTTTTGCTGTTTTTTCCTGTTTTTATTGGTGCGGAAATATATATATATATAGCTAGTGTGTCTGGTCGTGTGTGTGTATGGCGTTCTGAGCTCGTGATCTTTGAGATATCGGTGTAAGTAGCTACACACCGCATATTGCGAATAGTATGATATATACATACATACATATATATATATATATATACATGATTAATTTTGATGAGGCTGCTGAAGCAGGATTGCCAATGTCCAAACATACTCAATGCCCTTTTATTGGTCCCGCCAAGAACCTCAACGTCATGCCAGCTGAGGTGGCGTTTTTGTCACTCAGCTGGCTAGGGGGTGGTGTTGATACACCGCCTCAGCTATTCAGGGATACCGTTCTGGAGGCATACAACAGTACACACATTCCATTCAAAGCACCTACCTCAAGAGCTTACAAGCCCATGGGGGCGAAAAGAGCTCTCAAAAACATTACTTTTCATTATGAATATGACGTAAGTGGTGTAGTAAGCGCGGACAGTTCTGACAAGGTATGAGAACCCCGCAAACTAACGAAACCAATTGACACGGCCGTAAAGTCGTCGAGAGCTTGGTGAGAGTGAGGTGCTGTGCTCGCTAGCCATATATTGCTGGAGATGGCCGACATAGGAGAGCAGCCTTTTAATGAACGAGGAAGAGAGGACAACGCGACAAGTCAAGGGAAGAAGGGCTTATGCCCTGCGCCTGGTTCACCCATTCTTCTATTTAGGGTTTCGCCAGACCATTAGCGCATAGTCCGTCTCGTCATCCTCGTTCTCTACCTTCACCACCTTCCTCTGGTGTCCCTCTAGATAACGAAATCCGTTTTTTTGATACAAACCTTTGCCACAGAGACTAGCAGCTGCAGTTGCAAATCTCAACTCATCCTTGATGGCCCTCTGCAAACCCCATTGTACAAGCTGGGAGGCGGCCCCCCGTCGCTGGTAACATGGATACGTGCATATGAGCTCCATTTGAAGACGATCCGGGGAAAGGGTGGCGGAAAAGTCATCGTCGGTCTGCTGGAGACTAGCTTTACAGGCGTTGAAGCGCTCAGGCGTGGTGTCGCGGCGGAGGCCGGGGAAATCGTGTTTCAAGTGGACGTCATTGATGACGGAAAGAGAGTCTGTGAAATGAGTAAGTCCGGGGCTAGAACTGGGTTCTGCGGACGTCCATTCTGTGGATAACAAGGTATATATGATGATATAATAAAAATACAAGGGGCAAATTTAGACGCACGATTGACACCACACTCCTCCTTCCTCTCACTCTCCCACTTCAACGCCCCTTCAGAGTTGCCTTTCCTCTCCCAAATGGCAAACGAAATGATTGGTGAGCCCTTTGCTTCGACCCAGTTGCCCGTCGTATCCGCCCGCTGGCTTTCAAGCTCGAGGACCAGAAAGACGTAGCGGGGGTTAAACAGGTCACCGTACATTCGGTGCTCCCAGTAGAACCGGTGATCATTGGGGAATTCCTCGCGGTGCTCCCAGAGATAGATATAGAAGGGATCTTGCAGGAGAGCGGCAAGAAGGATCTCAGTGATGCGGGGAATATCAAGCCTATTAGCGAAGCGGGGCTGCTTGGTTAAGATGTGGGGCAGCGCTGGACAAGGCCTGTTGATGCGGGAATAGTAATCGTGTCAGGTCCCTTGAAACTCTTTTTTTTTTTTTTTTTTCTTTTCCCCTAACGCTCCAGGAAACTTACTTGGCGTGCGGACAAAAACAACGCGGCGTCCCCACCTCGCCCGGCTCAGATGTGGTGTGGGGGTTTGGGGTCTTGCGATCGACTGCAATTATTTTCAGTGCATCGCTCGCGTGACGTCGGGAATCAGCCCTTAGGGTGGGGAAGAGGGCCGAGAATGGAGAGTATAGAAAGGAGAAGCAGCTCAGAAGGGGAGAGTGAATGAGAACGGGCAACGGACTCGCCTCGCTCTTGCCGTATCCTTCTCTGGTGTCATCGCATTTAACCGCGGTACTGGCAGAGGATCCCATGGTGGTGAGGGTAGAGCGAGGCAAGCTGAGGAGAAGCCGGGAGTCAGGGTATAAATGCTGAGATACGTGAACTATCAAGAGCAGGAAAGAGCAGCCAGCGCAGCGTAGGATGGACGGCGAGGCTCTTGAACGGGGCGGCCGTGAGGCAAGCGGCGAGTCACCAGTGAGCCCCCGTGGCCAGACGCTCCACGCGTCGGCCGTGGGCGATCGTGGTCAACGGCCTGAGGTAGATTTTCCGTGGCAGTCCAGTGGCCTGTAGCGGGGACCCGCCAACCCGACACAGAGCGCTGAACCCAATGGCTGCCGGTTGCTGACGTGTGGGTGCAAGGCCGGGGGGCTTGACTGGCCTCAGATGACTGATACACATACAGTTGCACTCGCTCTCACATGCTATCGAAGAGCCATGACCGGTCCCTGTGGCGGCGGTTTGTGGGCGCGATCTGGTTCCTGGGCGTGTCGCCGGTCGGCAGACCCAACTACGTGGTGGAGCTCTGGCGATGGTGGATTGTGTGGCTGGGAGAGTTAAATGCAGAGCTCTTCCCGTCACTCATGACTCTTTTGGACGCTGCTACACTGTATTTTTTGCATGATGCAAGTGTCGCATACTTATGCACAGAGCACTCTGCCCAGTCCTATTCCACGCCTCTGCGCGGCGCTCGACCTGTGCGCCCGAGGAACTGAACATCGACTTGCTGTGGGGGCGACGATCTCACTGGACCACGGCCGGTCCAATCCACAGCTTCTCCGACCTCCTCCAATGGAAGGCTGCTGCAGAGGCTTCCAGAGCGTTGCAATACAATTGCGAACACAAGCCCGCTGTTTCGGGCGTTCCAATGGTCGGGGAGGTGGAGAAAGCACAATTGGGAGCGAGGGGCATAATCCTCGCGCAAGATGAGCTCCATCCGTGACTCCGGCTCGTGTGCAACTGGCCAGCTACATGTATCCAACTGGTTAGCTAACCAACCACTAGTTTTCCTCATTGTCGCAAAACCGGGAGCGGCCCTCGACTGCAGCGAAATTGTGGGGAATTTCACCGGTCGGGCTGGTGCTTTTTGCATGCAATGCAATGCACAGGCCAGCTGAATAGAAGAGCCTTCAAGTGGAAGCTGGAGAAATGATTCCCGATGGTCTTGCGCGGCGGCATTGGGTGCACTGGAATAGAGTAAGCATGGTCACTGCCTGGGTTGAGGGTCTCAACAACAACTCCCCAGCTCTGAGCGATTATCGGTGCGGGCTCAACTAAGCAGGGAGGCAGCCACTCGCGCCCGTGCCAGGAATCCCCGCCGCAAAAGGCCATCCTCTAGGTGCAATCTAGCTAGCCTATCCGCAACATCTGGGCCAGTTTGCAGTTCACAGCTCCCCACTATCGGCTGCGCAGAGAGCGCTGGAGCAATTGCCTAGGAAGAGCCCGACTGTGGCTTGGGTTGTGGGGACCTCAGAGCATTCCGCTTAGGGATGGATGTGCTTGGGGAATTTCCTACAAGCAGCAACCAATTGAATAATACCACACTATTTAGTCCGCGTCCCCACAACCTTTTTTTTTTTTCCCCCGATAATTTAAATACCGAGCAGAATGAACAGATGAACAGCAGATTATTACATTATGTGTGCGGCATCAATTTTTTATTTTTTATTTTTTATTTTTTCCCCGGCCTCACGCAAACCAAGGCGGGGGGGGGGGTTGTCCCTAGCTGGCCGGCGCCCGATAGCGGCATAAACACCTGCCCTGGCCCGTACCACCTACGTGCTCTGCTCTACGAGGCTCGTACATAATAAATCGGAACTTGGGGCTATCTTATCCGCTCGACAGGCACCCGTGTTTGGATTGCAGAACGATTTTGTCCTGGAGCTATTGGCTAAGTTAATCAGTCTTTCGCATTGGTGATGGCTAGGTAAGGGGAAGAAGAGAAGCGCTCAGAGGGGGCTTTGTTTGCTATTCATGCCCTCGTTCCATGTCTAACGGCGGTCTAACAACGGATGGGCGGCCGCCTTGTCTGAAGCACGCTGAAACGCCACCGCTCCTCTATCTCTCTGCGCCCCTATGTGGCCTTTTGCAACAACTCGTCATTTGCCCCCCCCCCCATGGTTGTTGTCTCTCCAGGGGCTCAGCGACGTCGCTTTGCTGGCGTTACCCGTGGAGATCTCAGTCGATCAATCTGCACGATCCGATCTGGGGATTGGCGTAAAATTTCTTTCCTCCCAGGTAGGAATATCAAACGTCTCTATAATTTTTTATTTGTTTTTCACCTACTGCTACATTTAGCCTGTGAATAGCATCCACAGCGCAGTTAATTGCGCATTCCAATTTGATTATATCCTATTTGTTCATTCTATGCATCCGGGAATCCCCTATTTCTAATCTGAATCTAATACAAGCGATGTCTATACCTCTCGAAGGAAGCCTAACTAGTTTATCTTGCTTATCTGCCTAGTAGCCGCCGCCTAATTATCCTTTCTAGTGCAACCAATAAATCCTGCCCCCCTCTAGACAACTTGTCATTCGAGCAGAAAGCTGGACGATAGAACCCCCTATCGATGGGCATAGGTGCAACGGATAGACACCCCACCCACAAAGCAGCAACAAGAATAATACGGAAAGACACGGCAGTAGGAAACCCAACGGGGTTTAATATAGTGAGCACAAACGGAGACCCCCATATAGTAGGCTGACTGATGTCAAGTATCAGAACACCTAGCTCAATCACAGACACCATCCACCACATCGAGATTCCCCGCCCTGTTTTATACACGGGTGGGGCGGACACCCTACGCCACGAAAAATGGCCCATCACGTCCCCCAGGTGTGCTGGCATTATGTGGAAGTCTTACAACTAGTTAGGCGATTGTTTGTACGTTACATTCGGAAAGTTGACTAGGTGGGTTTGGAGCGCTGCTACCTTGGTTATCTGTGAGCTAGCGTGGTAAGTTCGACTATGCGGGCTTTTGGCATTGGGGGGGGGGGGGGGGGTTATGTTAAAACGGGGGGGCCCGTTGGGGGCAAGTGTTCTCCCCCCCTAAGGGGTATATATATATATATGTACTCCTTTTTGCGATAAGTGTGGAACTGCTGAGCTGGAGTGTTTTTATTATTATTAGGGTTGTGGAATCTACGGATAGATAGTAAATGTAGGTAGTAAGGGAGAAATAAACGCCACTTCCCCATGTTTCCTATCCCATTTAGACCTCGCGTTTTTGTGTGGACGCGTCTTCGGTATCTGATGGTTATCTCCCCAACCCACTGTGTCATCCGCTGCGCTAAGCAGCTATTAAGTGAGTTGACACTGATTACACTTAGATCCTGGGCGCTCATCACAGCCATGTCTTGTCGGTCTTGTGCGAAATTAACCCTTTGCTGTATCGTGTATTTTCACTGCTTCGAGGCCGTGGGGCCGGTGATTGCCTCCCCGGACATAGAGGGGAATTGGTAGGCTGTCGAGGTGGGCCGTGTGCTAACGGACGGTAGTTTTCTGGGTGCTGGACGAGCGACTATGAGAAGCTCCCAAACCCTTTGATTTGGTGGGGTTGGTAGATGGTTTTCTGGGTCGACTAGAGGCATATAACGGCTAGGTTTTGGCGGAGTTGGCTGCGTGTTTTGGGGAACAAGGAGGATATTGCGCTAGCGCTATAGGGAGTGTCAGTTGAGTGAGTCTCTGGCTATGGGCGCACCAGCGTCCCAGGGTGATAGCCGTTTCCATGGTTCAAACCCGCTTCCTCGTCTGCTGTGGCTACTTGGCTCGCGCCAAAGGGGTTGAACCGCTCTAGCTTCGCTCCAGCTGCGGCAGCAGAGCGTTCGGTTTCCGGATTGGTAGGCATCTGGTGGCCTGTCCAGCTAGAGTGGAAACTTTTTTGTATATGGCGCCGGCGGAGGAGCCCGTATATCGTTGGCGTGTTGGCGACGAAGGCGGACACAAGAATCTCGATTGATACCCACATCGTGCGATCCATTTGCTTTGTAGAGTTTTTGAAGTTCTGGGGGACGCGGATGGCGGTAACGAGGGTCACAAAGATGCCAAGAGAGAAGAGGAAGGTGAGTTGGAGTTTCCTGTGATCTTCGTTACTCAAATGCCTCAACGAGCGGTATTGCGTCGTTGCCACTCACTGCCAGAATGGCTGTGTGATCTTCCATAGCACGGGAATCGGGAGGATGATAAGCAGAAGGTCCGTGAATATGCTTAAGATCCCTGTGATTTCTGTCAGAACCAGTTCAAGAGGTGGTGGGGTATATATTGGTAGGAGTAATAAACTGACCTAGCACGAATAATTGCACAACCGCTCGTACACATTTATCTTCCGATAATCCCATCGAGTCAGTAACAGGAACGCTCGAGCCCGTGAGATATAGTGGTCAATGAACGCTTACCTGGCTTCTTCAAGATGGTATAGTAATTGCGAAACGGCCGACACTCTGTGAACGTCGTTACCTGCACGGCGGCATATGTTGCGAAGAGGATGAACCAGGCCAGCCTCAGAGCAAGGCGGCCCCAGGAAGTGTGGTGTATCAGGCGGTGATAAAACAGTAGAAGGACGGCTTTTTGGGACCAGACACTTTTGTTTTTCCCCAGAGTAAATGCTAGGAAGTAGATAGAAGACTTAAGAGGGAGAAGGAGTATTGTACTCACAATGTTGCAAAGGCAACCCTAGACCCCAACACGCACTTGCTCCCTATCGTTCTCCTCTCCGCCTCTCCGGGCTTGAATACCATTGATCCCCCAGCTATATTAGTCGTCCCCCACGCTATCACATTATGCACCAACACCCACCGCGCAATCAAGAACGGGATAGCGACAATGCAGAGGATGTCGCTTGCATCGAATAAATGGCGGCGTGCTTGGGTCTGGGGAGGTTGGTGCTTGAAGCGGCGAGCGCGGATGGCGAGGCGGAAGGAGACGATGATGAGGGCGAGAGGCATGCAGATGTGAATCGAGAGGATGGTTTGGTTGAGTCCCATGGCGCCGGGTTCGCCCAAGGGTGTCGTTGTACGGTAATTAATTCTCCTTCCCTTGTCGGTGAGGCTGCGTATCTTGTTGTTCCACTGGAACTCGACGACGGATGCAATGAACACGGCAACGGCAGCAACGGCGGCTGGTCAATGAGGTGGCCTCAACTTCCAGTCAAGGAGTCGCAGCCCGCTGTATCACAACTGTCAGAAAGAGCAGGAAAAGAGTCAAGACAGCTGTCCGACACGAACTATTTATCACGTCTGTCCTCATCTCCCCGCCTCAGCCGTCTCAGCCTTCGCTTAGCGGTGCCAGAGAAGCAAATTTGGCGGTCAACCAACCGCACCGCGACACAACCCACGAAGCCCAGGCCGGTGCTCCTCGCTCCTCGTCTCCATCTCTTCTCTCTGCCTCTGCTCGCGGGCCTGGGGTGGGGCGAAGCTCGGAGGAGGGAGACTTCCCGACGGGTTTCAGGATAGTGGACGGTTGTGTGGTGATGAGCGCAGGCGGCAACGGGGGTAGATGGGTTGGACGGGTTGGAGGCGAGGAATGTTAAGCCCATGGACAACTGAACAGCACCCGTTACTGGTCTTGTTCCGCTTTCCCAGTCTCCCAGTCTCTCTGTTTATTCCAGATTGCCATAACGGGGCATGATACGCAGTGGGCCACCTGCCGAACCAGGTCGCATTTAATATATATGGGTCTTGGAAGCTGGATATTCTCCGGCGCAACATTTGCTCCGCGCGGGCATGACGGCGGCAAACCAGGCAACACACTTGACGACCGGATCTGCTGCCAGGATAATAAGATTTGACAGCCATCACCCTCGACAATCGCTCGCCGAGCAAAGCTAATTAAGCTTAGTCGCATGGGATCGCCATACCGGTGCCTGGTATACACACACGTTCCTATTACGGGCCGACCACCAATCGTACAGACGAAGAATCGCAGATGCAACCAGAGCCCCAGGCATCGCAGGCAACAGAGCCACTGCCGACATGGTACCGAAAAAAAGAGAATACGCTATTAAACCCTCCCCAACAATATCGCCCGTATTGGCGGGTCGGCGAACCGGTCCCTTCGCCGCGTCCGCGCGCCTTGCGCACGACATGGTTTAAGTTTGATGTGGGGAGGCGGGGAAAGACCTGGAAACAACTTCCTCATCCGTCCGTCCATCTTGAAAGTCCGCTCTAGAGCCGGCTGGAAGAGAGAAAACCATCTCCCTCTGGACCACTGAGAGGCCGTACGGAGACAAGATTCCGATAAGACTCTTCCCCCCAACATCACCTGAAGCATTCCTTTGAACCACTAAAGGGGGCAATGGGTCAATAAAATCTCCCCTGAACTGTTAAGGGGCCATACTAAGACGAAAACACCCCTCTGAACTACTAAAAGGCCACACCGAAAGAAAAAAAAATATTAGGGTGGGCTAGCCCTCATTCCTCCGTATTTCTTCAACATAACCTCCTATCCTCATTCGCGCCTCACTATTCCTTGCTTTTTGGTAGTATGGGTTCCTGAAACAAGAGGCCAGTTCTTAGCTGCGATAGCTTTCTCACTACTCGGAGCTTCAGCCGCAACGAAATTTTAGATGTCTTTTCTAGGAAGTGGCACGGATGCTAGATCCGATAAATCTGATATGGGCAATGGGATGCTTATTCCGACTAAGGGTTCAATTACATCTCAGAAATCCCCTATGAGGCCCGGATTGCCCTTGCCTGTATTCGGACCTTCCCCTAAGCTTGGGAGGGGGTCCCTCATATGATCCAACGTCATATGGGCTGTACCAGCATTTGTACCCGTATCGATGCTAATCTCACTCACCAAATTCGAAATTGGGGCCATCAAGCCAAGTATCACAGCTGCAAGGCCTGCGAATTATCGCATTATAAGAATATGAACACCGGGGTTCACTCCAATCACAGGCTCTAACTATAAGAATAACCGCGCTACAAGAATGGAGTCCATTGTCCCAATCATTTTCTTGCAGCATGACTTGACTGTACCGTTTTTGATGGGGTGGGGATGGTCGATGCACTGCCCCGAATGGCGGGGTGTACATACCGACACCCAAAAGTAATACATATTTTATGCGTTGTACATGTACACAGCCTACCACCAAGTGCCTCACAAACTAATCAAGCAAAGGGCCGAAGTTAAGGCTGATTACAAGGCACAATCACCATCCTCCCCCGCCAAAAGTAAGCCTAAGCCCAAACTAACAAAGCCCCACCATTGCCCGCTGCATCACGATGCGTTCTCGCGGCTGTAAGATATTATTGTAGCTCTGCTCTACTGCGCTAGAATAGGATAGATTTGGGAATTGTTGCAATAGACGTGCAGAATATATTGATTGAATTGAATTGCTTGTAGAGTTCTAAGTGACGCGCGAGACAAAGTCCTTCGCCCGCCTAAGAACCCGGGATGGGAAAATAGGGGCGACGCGAATTGGCTGAGGCTGGCTGCCCTGGGCCTGCCACAAACCAGCGGCCAAGGCGGACGGACCGTATGCTCCTGGAGCCAACCGCGAACCGCGTGTAACAGGAAAAGATCGCTTTAGTGGCGTCAGCCGGCATCTGCTAAGAGGAAGATCGGTCCTTAACGGCTGGACTAATCCCGCCGCTAGATCACAGTTAGGCTGGGCATATCGACTTAAGGCCTAGTTCCGGCTAGAAGTGTCAACACCTTTTACCGCCAAACAGTAGTTAAAGGTTCAACTATGTCACCATCACCACCTCCCGCTTAGTGCGTTGCTCAACCCCATCATCTTCCGTTTGCCCGCATGATTGCAAAACTTCTTTATGACTGAGTATTTATGCAAGCGTGTTTCTAGACACTTGGTCTATGCTTTTGCGTGCCAGAACACAAAGAATGTGCATCAAAGAGCCGTGGGTCTCACATCGAGCCTTCCTTATACCTACCTTATTTAAGTGCGTATTTGACGGCCGAATCATGCAGAAAGCCGTTCAGTGGAGAACGGAGAGTAAACGGCCGTATGAGTGTTTGTCGGAGTATGGTCTGCGCTTTCTCCTCATCTCACCGAACTTCTACTAGCCACAAATATTCTGGCTCGAAACCCAAGTGCGCTGTATTATACCTATTGATCTGTGTGTAGCCTACCCTCTCGTCTAACCGCCGAGACGCCCAAGGCTCAATCCGTCTAGGACGAAGCCTGTACTTCTACTGCCTGATACCGTAGGGTAGCAAACAGCCATAAACTCGCCAGCTCGAATCCGAAGTGCGACATCAAACCGTCAGTCGTAGGTGCCCGAGCTCATCCCACTTTGCCGGCCTGCCCGGCAGTGCATGCTGTAAAATGGGTAAAGGCAGTGGACAATCCTGCGCTAATAGGGCTGGGCTAAGCCAACCGCATCGTGGGTGCCCGTCTTCCTTTGCGTCGTCAGTCTCGCTGACCCCATTAGCAAAACAACGTCGATGCGAAGAGCTATCAGAAACGAGAGAAGAGAGTGGTCAGTAACTTTGGATTCCCCGGCACTGATGCTTACTACCTCTAGTTATTGATCGTCTTCCCGGCGTCGAAGATAAAGCTCGGCCCCAACCCTCCTCAAAATCAGAGAGACTTCCCAACCAACGAGGGGTTGCACTTTCCAGCGGATCCCCGAATCCATCACCCAGAGAAGTCGAGATCCCTCGTAACGATAACGAAAGTCAGCTTCGACCCGATTGCAAGAGTCCTACGGTTCGAGCTGCACAAGATAGCCAACGCTCCGGCAGAAAACTGCGGCCAAAAAAAACTGGAGGAGACCAGTTGCCTGTTGCCGCACCCTCACCGAAGCCTCCTCAGGAAAGGGGAAAAAAGCATTCCCGGATAGCAAGAGCAAAAAAAACTCCCGGAGGTACAGTCTCAAAGCTTCAGCTCACCCAAGAAGCCTTAAAGAAACTCAATCAAAGAACGACTCAGCCTATCTTTCCCCCTCGCCCTGCCCCTATATATCGAGTTGAATCGAGAGTTGAGAGTCTTTTAAGCGAATTAAGGAGGTTTGCCAGGCGCGGCGGCCCAGATCTTCGCGACCTTAGAGGGGTAAGATCGGTCGGCACATTATCTGGATTGCTTGCTGACCACGTCTATTTAGTATCTAAGGCCTGGAATATCAAACCCTATCGCTGGTGCCATGCAACCCGGGGCACAGGAGACAATGGCCCTTTCCGCTGGTAGCGATGGCTTCGAGCGAGAACTTATCGAGAATGGCATTTATCCCCATCGTTGCCTCCGTCCAGTTGGCTGTGATGCCCCAAAACCGGAAAATTGGGACGAAATCAATAGGAGATTGTCGAGATCGAGGCGATCTCTTCAACAATCGCGGTACACAGAAGTAGAATTTAATACCTTTGCAAATGACTGTGAGCGGACTATGGGGGACAATGGAAAAGCGTTTGCGGATATTATCGGCGAAGCCGGTGTTCAATCTCAGGACAAGCCACCGTTTAAGAATCTAGCGCCACTAAACGATGGCCGTTTTGCCAAGGGGACACCGGACTTCTTTGACTGGATCGATGAAGGGAAGATAGACACGCGGGTTAAGCAGGAGTTATGGCTCCATATCATGACATCCGAACACTACGGTTGCCCATGCTTGCCGAACTTTTTCGCTGAGTTCAAAGCCCATAATATGCCGTTGCGAATTGCTAGACTGCAGGCCTGTTACGATGGTGCCCTCGGTGCTCGTGCTATGCAAAGTATTCGGTCATTTGGAGTGGAGCCGGACTATGACAACAAGGCCTATACTATTTCCGCAACTTACGGCGAGGGTCTACTCAGGGTGTACGCACATCACCTGACCGTACCGGCGGCCCCTGGGGGTCATCCCCAATACCATATGAACCAGGTTGGCGCTTTTACCATGATCGGCAATGTTAGGCAATTTCGAGAGGGAGCTACTGTACTCAGGAATGCCAGAGAATGGGCGAAAGAACAAAGGGACAAGTTCTTAGCAGTTGCGAATGGCAGAGCGAGGGATATGTCTCCGGAAAAGCCAAATGAGAATAACGCCATGTCACCCTTTGATAGTCGGACTGTCTACACTGGGAATGCTCAGTCGGCTGACGGGCTTGGTTTGGACGCAAGCGCGATATGCAACCCTCACAAGCGGCGGCGAGATGCAAGTAGTTCGGAGGAGGAGGGCCGCCGTGTTCGCGGCCGGCAATACTCGACTAGTGTATCGGCGGAAAGCCCTCACCCCGCTGCGGACGACAACAGTCGGGGGGAAGCCGCCCTCGGATCCAATTTGCGCGCGCCGGGTGATCGGAGGAGAGGCGGCAAATGAGAGCGGATTTGAAGAAGCGTTAGTGATGTTTCATCAGTTCTTCTGTCTTACATCAGATTTGACCCCATATTGAGTTCCTTCCTTGGTCTCATTCTGGCTCCCGTCGTCGTTTCATCCTCGTCCTCATCCTCACCCTTACTTGTCTTCGTCCTCGCCCAGCCACCGTCATGTCCCTTGCTCTCCCCAACCGCCATGGCTCTTCTGTTCGCTGACATGGTTCCTTCTTCCTACAGTACATATCTCAGCCGTTTACGCCCTAATACAAGCTGAGTTACCTGTGTGATTAGAATATATTGAAAATGGGGGTCACGGAGGCACTGTGTACGTAGAATAGAATATAATAGATTGCTTGCTTGACTGCATGGCCGGGAGTATGGCTAGAAGCTTATATGCTCCTCGACGGGGTAGGGTTGGGGACAGCGGCCTGAGCATGTGGCAGCATGCTGCCGCCACATGTCACCGCCGCCAAGAGCACGGCAATGAGCTGCCCGCTCGCTTGCCTATGGTATGCTGTGTTGTGTGTTGGCTGGTAGTGTTGAATTTAGATGATCGCAACGATGTAGATAGGCTTAATTAACGTGAGGGTGTGGAGGAGAAGACAGAGGAAGAAGAGTTCTCGCAGCTGTTAGGCTGCCGCCTTGGCAGCGGCGTCCCAATTCTAAAAGCCAGCAGACGAGAGAAGAAGATCAGGAGACTACCCATTTCAGTGCTGTTTGGTCCGAGATAAGCAGTATTTCCGCCCCTGCTCATGGCACCGAAAAACTGTAGTCTACAGGAAATCTAGACCAGACTGTTGGAAAACATGGAGGCTAGGCGAGACTTCTCGCAACATTCCGCAGGCACCAAATAGGAATAGCCTATTCTGTATTGCCCCTATTCACACAGCACGGTCGCTCGCTAGTACTGTACCCATCTTCTACAACGTCTCTTCTCCTCATCTTGTATCTATATACGCAACGAGAATCATCAGTTTGCAACACAGACGTTAGCCGGACTCAAGAATCCCAGGTTTTGTATTTGCAATTGCTTCAATCTCGTGCAAGGTCTTCAGTTCAGCCGGGGCGGCCAGCGTTAACCGAACCATGCCTGTTGGAAATCGCATCTTGGATTTTGGTCAGGTTTCTTTTGTGGCGGCAAATAGGGGCCACCGAAATTGTACTGCCCCTATTTGCACGCTAGAACCACTTGCACGAAAAAGCTTTTCTTCCACATGTAGGCCGCTCCGTCCTCACTCTGTACACACGAAAATTGAACTACCTCCCATTGTTCATCCCAACAATGACCATTCTAATGAGTTTCTAAATAGACTCACCTTATCACGGACCGTCTACAGCCCAGCTACCAATTCAACTAAGTGACTAGCTAGTAGTATGTGCGCAGTAGGCATCATATGGGTAGATTTAATGCTAGCCCTAGTATAGATTGCCAGACGAATAAGCTAAGGGGACGGCCCGAAGAAGCTTACATGACATTCGCGTATTCTTCAGGGCTGTGTAGCGGTCAACCAATTGGTCGGTTTGTACGCCCTTCGCGCGGCCTTCCTCTAAAGCCTGTTGCCGCAAAAGCGTGACGCAGTCCATATAAAGCCCAAGCGTAGATCCCCACACCCGAAATCTCACCCCCTAGCCTATAGGCACGGGCGATTTTTTCCCCAGAACCCAACTACATCTTCGACCCCAGTCCAGCCCTTCGACCCAACCTTCAGTCAGGCCGTGGGTTCGAATATGTGATTCATTACAAGCATAGGAAAGCGAAGGCTATGCTACATACTATGTCCCCCTGCGGCGCAGAGAGGATGCCGAACGTGGCTAACGCGAGTGACGATCCAAGGTTGGCGCTAACTGTAGTTTACGGAGCTAAAATAGACGGCAGAGTGGTATTGCTACTGCCGGCGTTACTGTTGAGTGCGGTCATCGGGATCTCCAGGGACGCTAGAGGCACTCTAAAAAGTCTGGGGCCACCGTTGTCCATGTTCTCTGTTGCAATATCGAAATGTCGAGTAGAATAGATGGATGGTTGTAGACTACACTGTGTGTGGCCTCGCGATGGCAGAATTTCCTAGCCTCATGCGAGCTAAGGAGCTACCGCGGGGTTAGCCCTAGGTGGAAATCGTAGCCTATCTGTCCAATAGCAACACTCTCATCAGGCTAGTATCTGAATAGCACGTCGCTTGTGTGCTAGGGGTATAGGTAGCGGTAAATATTGTGGATTCTGCTCGGTGCTGGCGGGTAGAACTCCTTATTGACTAGAGGAAACGGCGGTAGTCTAGTGAGGTAGCATAGGTTTAGGTATTGTTGGAATTGGGCGCTGCCCCTATCTTGGCAGCGTGCCGCTGTCAAGGCAGCTGCTGCCTCATGAGCTGCGAGAACTCTTCTTCCTCCGTCTTCTAATCATCATCCTCATGTCAATCAGACCTATCTACATCGCTGCGACCGTCAAAATCCAACAGGTATTGCCGCCAGCCGATAGATGCTACGACTGCAGAGGGCGATGGGGGTGGCTGCTAGTAAGCCCCGGACCCCACAAACCGTAGTTGGAACCGGTACCACCTAGTCCACCAACGGTGACGCGCCCCGGAATTTCATTGGAGGTGGAAGAAATAATTCGCAAAAACCCACGTCTCGTATACTCCTGGCGGCTGCGCACGGAGAGCCAGGAATATCTCAACGATGAGAAAGGTCCGAGATAATAGGTACAAAATCACGAAGAGCCATGATAAGGCCAAGGTTATGGCGTCGGAGAAATCTTCGGGCAGGTTAAAGGGAGACATGGAGGCCTGGACAACAACCAGTAGAATGGGCATTCCTGTAGTTATACAGGCGCACACTCGCCATGCGACCCGCTCTGCCTGGGTAGGAAAAATGAAGTCCCATGCTGCCAGGTGTATAGCCCCAAAAGCAATCGTGAGGAGGCCGATGATCAGACTAGACCAACCATCGTCCCGAGCCTCCGTACCGAACATGTTGGGTATCCTAGCTACGAAATCGCTCTCATCAGGCACAAGAGCTCTCATTTCATCCAGCTCCGCGTCCGATAGGTGGTCAAGATCGACTGTGGTGGCTACGGCAACGTCATATGGTTTGTTCCACCAATAGGCATACGAAAACAACATGCAAGCGACATAAGCTACAGTTGTAATCTCCAGCGTCGACACTGGAAGGCGATTCGCTGCTCGTGCAATGCACTGGAAGACAAGCCAGAGGACCTGCAGGAGGGCTACCAGCTTTGCAAGTCCATCGGCCTTGCTCTTGTCCTTGATATCGCTTTCCGTGACGTACCAAGCCGGGGGGCGTTTGTTCGGTTCTGGCCACTCAATGTGCTTGTGCTCAATCAGCCATCGGAACCGAGGGGAATCCAGAGTCCTGACCGCCCCATCCCTAGTTTTGAATACAAAGCCACCCATATTCAGGTAGAAAGCTTGGGCCTTCGTCCAGTCATGCCCAAGTTCTCGTATCTTCTTGATTGTGTATCCAGCCGCCATCCATTGATCGACCGCCATCCACGACACCCACTCAGGCGCGAACGCACCAATGACCAACCATATAAACCTCCGCCCGTATTTCTTTGCGTTGCCATCCGTGGCTGCAGGGATATTCGGGTGCACGGCGACCCAGAGACAGACGAATATTGTCGAGAGACATGTCCACAGGAGTTTCCATGTGCCCCGCCCACTCGACTCGGGAGTCCAACCCTGAAGGGGAGCCGTTGCATTGTGCGATGGCGAGGTAGAGGATGCCGAAGCAGCGAATGCGGCTTTGACTCCGACAACGACAACTAGGAGGGTCTGCATCGGCCCTGTCCCTGAGATGCCAGAGGTGAGTAGGTAGTTGGCAGGTTGAGGTTCAAGGCTCGGTGCTCGGCTGGCGCTGCTTTAAATTGTGGGCCGGGCGACGCTCACGTCACCTCGAGATTGTGTGAGCACAGTCGAGGCAAACTTGGGAGGCAGCCATGCACACAGCGACGCGTGGTTCGGCGGCCTGGATGGGCTGAGGCTGCAAAAATCCCATTGAGTCAAACCCAAGGATATCTACCCAGGGAAACGGAGATCTTCCAGATGAGACCTGGGTCACGCTTCTCATCGAGAACAAGCGTTGCCTCAGCCAGTCCCACGAGACCCAAACCGCAAATCTCTACACCCCTACCGCCCATGTCTCATTCGGCCCGCCAAATCTCACCTCCACCAAGTCCGACCCTCAAACGTCAAAAAACCTCGCTAAGTGTATCTCCCATCGTTATAGACGGGGTGCAACAAACGCCGGGACAGGATGAGTCTACAGAACGTGTTGGCAGCGGCTGAAATTAACCCATGGGTGCGCTTTCAGGAAAATTCTATTTCCAACCTGTGTCAGTATTTCCGAGGAGGAAACAAGCCCCCCACCCAGTTTCGGTGTGCCGGATATCAGTCCTCGCAGCTGTGATATCGCCCTTTTTTCGAGCTATGGTCCTCTGCTGTAGCTGGGCGTCAAGAATCTTATTACCTTTTAATTGTGATGTTTGTTCTACCATCTTAGCTAGTGCATATAAAGGCTTAAAAGCATATCGCCATCGCTCGCCAATGGGGGGGGGCGTACAGTGGAGGGTATCGGGGCCGGTGGGTAGTAGGTTCTATTCTGGCAGCAGGGTAGGTAAGCTACCCTGCCAAGAATCCTAGCTAACCGCCCGGGCTCAGGAATCGCCCCCACAGTACTGTGGAGGCAGATTCTGAGCCCGGGCGACTAGCTAGAATTCTGCTGCTCCACTAAGAGCCCTGACAACTGCAATTTCAGGCGCGCCGCGCGCGCTAATCCACGGTGGCAAAGCAAATTACAACACACGGCGGCTTGGATTCGCGCTTATATTGGCACGACCCTCCCGCGTTAACCCTATCACTAACTAACTTCATTCCCCGGCTGTGGACATCCAAGTATCTCAGTTTCGGTGGGAATCTCACGTCGTTCCAATTTTGGCGTAACCCAGTAATTCGTATAGTAGAATTCAATGCGATCTTGCGCATCAAAATCCCACCATTGGAAAGAGCAGTAACACTTGGTCAGAGTTCAACGGCGACTTTCTGAAGACGGTCGCGGACTTGCGCAATTACTCCAGCCGCGTGGATGCGAGAGACTAGTTCGGTGGAGGCGATCGATGCCATGGGAAGGCTGAATGAGGTGAAATCGGATGGTGGCGATGTCAAACTCCCTTGTCATATGATTCCTTACGGGCTGAATCCACGATTCTTCGGTCGGGTCGACGAGGTGAGTAGGGTCAAGGAGATACTCGATCCGCAGGAGAGCAAGGACAAGTTAAGAGTAATGGCGATTCACGGGCTCGGAGGTGTTGGCAAGACCCAGCTGGCCCTACACTACGCCAATACCTCCCTCAGGTCGTATGAAATCATCGCCTGGATTCCATCAGAAACGCAAATCAAGATGACCCAGGCTCTTTCAGCTTTCGCAAAAAAGCTTGGACTACCGACGGGAGATGAAGTCGAAAGTAACTACCAAGCAAGCTTAAAGGTAAGAGATTGGTTAAACACATCAGGCCGCCAATTCCTCCTTATCTTCGATAATGTCGATACCATCGACATTCTCCTTCAAGTCTGGCCAGCCGGCAACAAGGGATCAGTCCTCATTACGACACGTTCTCTGTCAGTGGCTTCGAAACGAGTCACGGATATCATGCATCTCGAGCCTTTCACGGCAGAGACAGGACTAGAGGTATTATATTCCTTGACCGGGACCAGATCCACCGATAGTGATGACTCAGTTGCGGCGGCAAAGGAGATATGCCGCCTCCTTGGGGGACTTCCCCTTGCCATGGTCCAGATCAGCGAGTTCATCCGTGATCGCAGTTACTCTTACGAAGAGTTCCTTCTAAAATATCGATCTTCCGCAGCGAATATACTCACAAGAGGGGAGATCCCGATCGATTACAATCACAGCCTTAGCACTGTTTGGGAACTCTCGCTCCAGAAACTCCCACCGGATGCTAAGGTATTGCACAATCTTATTGCGTTTTTCGACCCAGACGGGATCAAACAGCGACTGTTGACAAACCCAAAAGCTAGCCTGACTGATGACCCCTTAGAATTTTTAACAGATGAATTTAAGTGTGGAAATCCACGAACACCAATCGATCAATCATCAACTGACATCTTTGTAGATTTGGTGAAGCCTTGAGCGCGCTTGTCAGATCATCCCTTGTTAACCATTACTCGGCCCATAAGTCTCTAACAGTCCATCGGCTGGTCCAAGTCGCTGTCTTCACTCGCCTCTCAAAAGAAGAGGCAATATTTTCCCTAGACTCAGCTATCAGGCTCCTATCAAACGGATTTCCTAATACATGGAAGAAGAGTGGTCACCACCAAGGCCACGGCTGGGCTTCGTGGGAGACGTGCAGTGAGGTACTACCGCATGTTAGCTGGTTGGTGGGGTTAGCAAAAAAGCACAAACTTAAGGCTAGCGATCCTGAACTATTTGCCGAATTGATCTTTCGATCTGGAACGTGAGTTTAGCGCTCCCCACTGACGGCTTCTACTAAATGAACCCAAGGTATCTCTGGGAAAGAGAGCAGCCAGCTGCTGCCCAATCATTCCTTACCTATGGTCTTTCTCTAGGTGTCGATCGGGATGGCCCAATCTGCAATCCCGCTGTCAGACTTCTTGGTCATGTTGCCCTCGATATGGCTCAACCAAAAGCTGCGCTTGAGGCATACACCGAAACTCTAACAGCCCGACTAAAACTAGTTGAACCCGATTCCCCAGAAATTGCCGACATATATGATTCTATCGCGTGCAGTTACACTGAAATGAACAACGTCACAAAAGCATTCGAATGTCTCGACAAGGCCATGGAAATCCGCAATGCGAAGGGATCCCAAGGCAAAGCCAGGACCTGTGCCATCCTCGCCATGACTTACCTTCGTGCTTATAACCCCGACCAAGCGCTCACAGCGCTAGAGGACTGCTGGCGGCTTCAAAATTTCACGGGGGAAGAGATCGCTGCATCCAAATATCCGAAGCACAGTGGTGACATCGTCCTCCTATCACGAATCTTCTACGCCCAAGGGAAGAAAGAATCTGCCCTCCAGCTCGCCTCCGACTCAATCAGTATCCGAAAGGGCATCCTCGGCCACAAGGGGCCTCGTGTTGCAGACTCGATGTACCTTGTTTCTAATATGCTGCGAGAGAGCAGGAAAAATGGGCCAGCCGCGAAGCTGCTGGGGGAGGTGGTGGACATGAGTCGCGGGGTAGTTGGTATGGAGGGGCATCTGGCAAGGGCGTTGTGGCTGTTAGGGGTGATGAGCGAGGAGGCCGGGAATCGGAGCGAGGCGGAAGAGTTTAAGAACAGGGCAGTGGAAGTGAGGAACGGGATTGAGGGAAGGGAGTGGGAGGACGAGGATACGGAAGAGGGGTTTGCGAGGCTGGTCGGGTATATGCTGTGGTGATTGGGATAAGGGCGTACGTAGCCGGCGTGTTAGAAATACCCCAATCATCACACATCACCATCGTAGCGCCCACGAGGTTTCTTAATCTCAGTCGTTCCCGTAAACACCACAACGCTGCGAAACGCCGCCGAGATGACCCAGGGGGGAGGCCGCGAATACCGTCTCAGCTTCTCTCCCACGCACACCCCTACAGAGAGATCCACGATAGCTAATCCCCCGCTCTATGGAGGGTGGGATTGCCCTCTGGAGCGATTAGAGTTGGGGGTAGCCAGGTGGTGATTGGCGAAATCGCATGGGAAAACCACGTTTCAGTAAAACTCAACCAGACTCACAGCACACTCACAGCAATGCTCTAGAACTACAATAGCCCAGGGCTATATTAAACACCTAGAAAATAGTTACTGCAAAGGAATGGAATTATAGTAGCATAGTATTATTTATTATACAGTAGTGTGGTTATTAAGTTTTTCACAGAAAATCAGTGGAATGAAACATAAGGCATAACAATACTACCCACTACACCTAAAATTGCGTTTTGGGAAGTCCCCTTGATATAGTGAGTCTAAGCGACTAAAATTACTAATTTTTATTTGTGTGTGTCTGACAACACAGGTGTTGCAGGTTGTTGAAACTTTCGTGAGGATGCGGCCACCTCCAACTCTACTTGTATCGAGCCCACCCCCCGCTGACGCCATCTCCCCTAACAGTCGTCCCTGGGCCTTCAGCGATAACCAGGACCCAATACCAACCGTCTATTCCATGTGCGGCCTACTTCTCTCCTGGATCCAAACCCCCTCGAGGCATCCACACCGCAAAATCCGGCCGAGCCAGTGTTTTTTTTCCGGGTGAACAAAAGCTACAGAATTGTAGAGACAAAATAACCACCTCCCCCAGCCACTTGCTCACCACAACCAGACCCAGCCCAAAAAAAAAACGAGCCAGAATGTTGCTAATCAGAAGAAAAAAAAAACAGCTATTCCAAATAGATAGATAGACAGTAAAAATGAAAAGAAAAGAAAAGCCCCATCAACCATCACCGCTAGAAGAAACACGATGAAGGCGGAGGCCAAACGCAACACGATGGAGATTCGCCTAGTTCGATTGATTTCTAGCTGCGGGTCATCCGCCCCCACACGCAAGCCCCCCCGCCCCCCGACCACACCGCTCGGGAGGCGGATAGGGGTACCATACGACATGTGGCGGTCGCAGCCCCTATTCTCGGGCGCTTAACCAGCTACGCCACAATAGTGCAATCACCACCACAAACCGAAGTAGCAGCCAACAGGAACAGGCCCCGTACAGATATTATAGTAAAAGGGTTTCCCGCTTTAATTTTTTTTTTTTTTTTGGAGATACATGGCAGTTACATGTAGTATCTATCGGTTTAGTTTGTTGGGGGGATGAAATACGTGTGCTTTCAATCCCTCTATCCTTTATCCGAGTACGGATCAACACCACTTAACCGTGTTGGATTCGGTAGACATAAGGCGCTATCAGTATATCTATCACTCATTGCTTTGTCAACTCTACAATGTGCTTGACAAGATGCGAAAAGCCCCCTTTAACCCTCAAAAACAAAGTAACTATTTTCTAAAACTGTAGCTTTAGCATTTCTAAATACAGCATGCGTACGGAAAATGATGGCGTTTACCCCCGCTACTATTCTACTGGAAGCAGTACAGGGCTTCCGTTCAGAACGGCGACATGCGAACTGCAGTTATGGCGCGTGAGCACCTCTTGGAGATTACCAACCTACAGCAGTAGAAAACATAAAGCCCTTAAAATCGGTATCCAAACTAAAACATATTAATCACAATTCCCGCCATACCAATTCCCACGAGAATGGGTAAATCCAGTACGCGCCCCACGATACCGCTGTTCGGGGCAACGGAAGAAGTCGACGTAGGTGAAGTCGTCCCTGTAGACTTCGCACCCGTCCTAGAAGCAGCTGGGGTGATAATTGGAGTTATGCTGGCTGTGTTATTCGGGGAAGCAACGCGGAAAAAGTTCCCCGCAACGGGATCACCCAGCTCGGCCTCGGTGATAAATTTATTGAGGTCGAAGCCGATGCGGTTGGTAACAATTGCCGTTAGATTTGCAAAGATGGCGGCGAAGCTATCCGGGATGCTGAATCCCTCGGGCTCCTCGAAGAGCATCTCGGCATATCGGTGGTTCTCCCCCGAGGGCGGAGCTGGGGCAAGATACGGCGCAATAGGGTCTTGGGAGCTAGATAGTTCAGGTGACCCAGGCGAAGCGCCAAAGTCACCCTGAATCCAATGGACGAGGTTGGTATTGGTGCCGTTGAACGTAACATCAAGGTCCATCATGATTAACACATATTTCCCTTCATCGGCTTCAGTGAACTCAATGACCGGCTCCAGCGAAGTGTCTGCAGAGGTGCATCAAAACGTTAGTATTGTGAGAGGGGCAGTCTTTATTTTTGAATGCAGGTGGCGGATATTAATTACCTTCTTTAGTGAAGAGTGACCCAGGTTGGACAGTAGTGTTGCCATATCTAACCACCAGGTTCGTATTCGTGCTCGGTTCGAAGCCAGGCGGGGTCTGAGCAGCTGCACCCAGGGCAAGAGTAGCAAGATAAACGACTTGTGAGATATGCATATTGAATATTAAATTTCGATTTTAGGGAACTGTAGGTAACCTTTTTTCTCAAGGACCAGGTGGATTTCGCGGTAGATATAGACCACCAGGCGCGCAATGTGGCCACACTTTGACAGACCCGGTTATTGGGTTTAGGCTGTTCGTGTTGCCAAATTATGAAGCGCAATAGTCGGACGCTGAGAGAGCCAATATATGGAGTCCATAGCGACCCCGTACCGCGAGATCTGTAAGCAACTTGGGTTTGTAAGCAGACCTGGCAGATCTGTAACCTCAATGTGACCCGAACGAGATCCCCCGCCGCTCTGCACTTCCAGAAGAATCCGGCGGGGGACTTGGCAAAATGGGCCCGCGGCTTGGCATGGGGGCTAATGCGATGCCATTGAAACGGGGATTGTCTCGCTGAAGGCGGTTGGGACCTGCGATGCTACAGAGCGTGAGCAAGCACGGCCGAGCGGAGTGGACCAGACACGTACACACTCACATGCTCTGCACAGTATACAATATACTACTATGGTAAGCTCAAGCCCGGCCTGCGCCATCACACTAACTCCGACGATGGCCAAGGGTTCTGCGCCAGTAGGACATGTTTCACCTACAATGCCCAGCAGCCAGGAGGGCTGTGCGAGTTGGAAGGAGACGAACACTGTCAAAACCAGGAACACGGAGACGGAGACGATACGACTGCAAAAGGCAAGAGAATGGAGAGAGTTTGAAGACGAGAGTACGTAATAAAATAAAAAATAAAATAAAAAACGGAAAAAAGTGCGTACGCACTTGAAAACCCGGCCCAGATCACGGGTCTAGCCCGGGCAACTGTGGGAATTCTTCAAATGTATATATCTATATGCACGTACATATACAATTATATACTGGATACCATGCAAATTATTATTATTATTATCGTGTTTTGTTGTTGTTGCTATGTATGCGCATCCATACATCACATGCCAGAGGCTAATTGTAGTTGATGGTCCGCGCCGCTGGCTGAGCATCCATCACACAGATCAACAGCTCCCACAGCCCGCACCCGCAGCCATTTCGGTTGCAGTGCGCAGTTGCGGTGTTCCGCCGTATGCTACCCTGTACTAGTACTGTAC
Organism: Geoglossum cookeanum; assembly: GCA_021527025.2. Taxonomy (NCBI): domain Eukaryota; kingdom Fungi; phylum Ascomycota; class Geoglossomycetes; order Geoglossales; family Geoglossaceae; genus Geoglossum; species Geoglossum cookeanum. The sequence continues at coordinate 16,327 of JAJDFF020000201.1, read as the reverse complement.
TATGTACTATAGTGCTAGACAGGTCCTCTGCACTCCCCTCCCTCCCTACGGGGCACGGTACCAGCCATGGCGACCCGCTCATTCGCTTATCCCTATCCTTGGCAGACAAGTACAATATTGTACATGTACTAGTACAAGCACAATACTGCACATGGTACTCGAGTCGCTGCAAGTACAAATACAACGTACAGGTACAAATGTACAGGTACAGCAACATGCAAGGACTCCGTACCTGGACCTTCGCCAACCACCAGCTCCCGCACGGCTGAGATTACGCGTCGCCATCACCGCCCAATCCGCTGCTCCATTGCTACCCCTGATCGAGATCGGCCCCTGATCGCTACCGCGCAATTTCTCCTAAGCCGCAAACTCTGTTATTTCCCCCAACGCCGTCCCGACCAACTCCAGCCTCCAGCCTCCGCTCTCTCCCCATTGCCAAAAAGGCCACAAGACAGCGCTCCTCGCCCTTCGCTCTTCCTCCTCCCCCGTCTCACCGTCTCAATCTTACTTACACTGTCGTTCTGACCATTCAATGCCACCCACAATGCCCGCCAAGGCCCTCGTCGCATTGGTTCTCTCTATCGCCGCCTCCGCTGTGCTGGGCTCACCTCACGTGGGAGCCCGTGATGCTACTACCACTTCCGACACTGGCGTCTTCACAGGTTCCATCACCTCCAAGCCGTCCTTCACCTTCGGGGCTAAATTCCCAACTCTCTCTCCCGAGCTCAGCTCCCTCCTAAGCGAAGAGGCCTCTCTCCTCACCCTTCCACCGTCTATCCTTTCCGTTCTCAGTACCGCTGCTCCCACGGGAATCAATGTGGCTGATGGCTGTGTCCTTGGTGGCTCCAAAAAGCCAGACTGGTTCGGCAAGCTTCCGTCGAGCGTGCGGAGCTATCTGACGAGCTATCAGTCTAAGGCTGAGAGCTGGTACACTGCGCACTCGGCGGAACTCGGTTCCTTGTCGGCATACGTTTCGTCATTATCAGCGTACGATGTATCGTATCTCGGAAAGACCTCGGGCGAACAAGTCGGGCCCACAGCAAGCGTCTGTAGCTTTCTGGCCGTACAAACGACCGGCATCAGCTACCCAGCCGAAACCGCAACCAAATCCACAACTAATAAAAAGGGTATGGCTGCTAGACAAACCGGCGCAGCTGCTGCCGGCCTGGCTGGCGTCATTGGAGTGTTGGGGGTAGTGGCCGTTTTATAATGGGGGACACAGATGGAGGTTGTGAGGAGTCGGGACCTAAGGGCGAAGATGCCGGAGGCACTTACTGAACTTCTAGTAGATTATAGATGGACGCAAAATAGGAAGGGCATTACTCGTTGAGCGTTTGGTATCAAGGTCGCCAGAATGTATTTCGAAACCGCTTTAATGGCGGGGATTCTAATTAGGGGGAGGGGGAGGCTACGCAATCCCGGACGCTTTACCAGCACCACACCACCGTGCTAAACAAAATTTTATTCCATCTCCAGCCCACTCAGAGATAATAACAATAGATGCGAATCACCACCACTTGCTTTCCACCGTCTACCCAGTGAGGTATCTAGCCAAACATGTTTTCTAGAGTAAGCGGACCACCTGGTAAATAGCCGGAATAAAAAAAAATTAGAATTCATCGTGTAATCAACCACACGTGAGTCATGGGACACCGTATTCCACATGCAGGCGTCTCACGTGATGCTCAGTACCTCTATCTCAAACTGATTCCCTCAGAATCCACACTCACTTCCTTTCGAATGTCAGTCGAGTTTGTCTCCCGCCTCCTCACCGATGAGGGTTTACCACTTCCAAGTAGGCCCTCTGTAAGGTTTAGTAATCTACTTGGTCAGTAGCACCTTTCTGAGCCATTGGCCGTAGTCTATGCATCTGGTCTGGGTTGATAGTCTAGAGAGGCCCGCCGTGGAACTAAGGATACTAACTGGAGATTTTCGATATAAAGGTCCGTCCAGTAAGCATAGCTATCTAATCTAAACAACAGGTAGTCTAATATAAACAACAGGCAGTCGGGTGACAAACAAACATAGGAGCGAAATACAAGAAATTGCAGATGCCTCGCGAGTAGATATCATATCTAGCCCAACAACACCTCGATAGACCAACCACCAACTCATCTCACTCCCATCCACTAGAACATCAAACTTCACTCTTATCCGCGGCACCCAAAAGCTTCTCCACATCCCTCACCAAAACCTCAGGAATCCTCGGACAGGGCAGCAACGCCCTAGGCACCTCAAAAGAGCCATTAGGTTCCATGACATGGGCGCGACAGTCCACGCGCGTAGCATGATGCTCCCACCTAAAATCCGACGGAAACATACCCACGGGCCTCAGCCCGACCCAGTGCACATTCTTCAGGTACAGGAACACCTGCTGGCGGTTATGCGGGCCACGGAAGATGACGCCTGCCTGTGGGTTGTCGGGGAGCTTGTAGATCATGACAAGCTCGACGTTGAAAAGGTCTGCGACCATTTGTGTGGTCTCAGCGGAAGTCCAGACGTTGGGCCCCACGAGCTGGTTCTCCACGCTGGAGCCGTCTTGGCCGGCCATGTTGTCGAGGCTTTGGTAGAGCTGGTGACGTGGGTGTTTGACATTGCTTTTGACGGCTCGGAAGTAGCTGAGCGTTTGGAGCTTGACTCGCGCCCACTGGGTCTTGTCGCCGTGGTATGCCGAGGCAAACGCTGCCCAGAAACAGTTGCCGTCGCCGGGGACCGGGAGGATTTGCATGAGGTGTCTGAGTCTTGAGTTCTCGCTGTCGATGAGGTAGACGCTGTTGGCCTTCCCCACCGCCGTTGGTAGTTCCAGTTCTGGGACGGGCTCTGGTGGGAGTTTGCTATATTCCACGTCACGTACTCCTCTTCCTCGTCTTCCTCGTCTTCCCTTCCGAACCCCAGCCTTTCGCACCCCCGACATGAGTGCCCGGCGCGCACCACGGCACCTAGGAGCCCCCGGATTCACTGCAAAATCGATCATCAACCGGTCGAACTCCTCCTCCTCCGTCCTTTGCCTCGTAACCTTGCCAGCGCTCATCCTCCCAGAATGTTTCCGCCACTCCCTTGCGCCCCAAAGTGTCAGCAAGAGATATATATACGTATGTATAACCCACCGAAGAACCTCGAGTAGTTACAACAATAAATCCGACCCACTGCTTGACGGGGCTTCCTCTTTTAAGAGATTTCTCGCTGCGCTAGAGAGAGAGAAAGTAAGTAAAAATACACAAAGAAACCTCTCCCCCCCCCGGCGCCAAGTCATCTACAAACGGGAATGAATTCCGACATCGGCTAGGAGCTAACTACCCCAATTTCTATTTTCTTTGTTGGGTCTAACCCCTCAAAAGGTAAAACAAAGGATTCGAAAACAGACTTACATACCGTCTCCCTCATTTAAAACCCCTAATGTCAACAGTAACCTACCTACACTTCCCCCTACCTAACCGTACATATAAGAAATTTATAGAACAGTAGCTAACCCCAACCCCCTCATATCACACGCCAGGCAGGCAGGCCAGTACCTAGATAGGATAGCGGAGATTGATTTACTTATTTATTTTATTTCTATCCTCGCTCTGGATATGGCTAGACTTGGGGGCATTCTCGCTGATCATGGAGGCTGTACCGTACCCCGATCATCTAGCCCTAGGTAGCTACGGTAGCAGGATAAGTAAAGATCACGGTGCAGCCATCTACATGTAAAAGAAAAAAATTTCGCGCAAGTGGTTCTAGCGCGCAAATAGGGGCAGTACAATTTTGGTGGCCCCTATTTGCCGCCACAAAAGAGACCTGAGTTCGCCCCAACCAAACTCCAAGATGCGATTTCCAACAGGCATGGTTCGACTAACGCGCCGATCCAAAGGGGGAGGCTGGCCGCCTCGGCTGAAAAGAAGACCTTACATGAGATTGAAGCAATTGCAAACACAAAACCTAGGATTCTCGAGTCCAACTAATGTCCAGTCTAGATTTCCTGTACAGTTTTCGGTGCCATGAATAGCGGCGGAAATACGGCTTGTCTTGGACCAAACAGCACTGAAATGGGTAGTCTCTTGATCTTCTTCTCTCGTCCGTTGGTTTTTAGAATTGGGACGCCGCTGCTAGGGCGGCAGCCTAATAGCTGCGAGAATTCTCCTTCCTCAGTCTTCTCTTCTACACCCTCATATTAATTAAACCTATCTACATCGTTGCATCCATACTACGTAAAGCGCGGGAATATGCATTGCTTCTTAGTGCATGCGGGTAGTTACCTGTAGCTAGCTACTATACATACTGATCAAGGTTTGAACTAGTATTGAAGCCTCTTAAAGCGGTGTTGTTTGTGTGAACGTACCGGGAGTAGCTTAGATCACGCTTCCATGATGTTCTCGGATGAGGCAACTGACTCGCCCCAACCTCAGAACGAACGATAGAATTCCCACCCACCTTCTCACACCTAACCATCCAGCCCGCCGAGAGATACCGGCGCAATGGCGAGCGCAGCTTCGATTGCCTTCGGTCCCGCAATGCCGATGCCCCTAGTTTTTGATGTGCAAGAGCGTATCGAACAGCTTTGCAGCTATCTCGACCCCAGCGACCCGCTGTATCAGCCTGAGCCACAGCATATCAATATCAAAGCTGCCATCACGCTCTACGAGGAGGGCAAATTAGACGGGCTACAACGGGTGTATATCACGAGCGGAAAGGTTATTACTCGGGAGGTTGCGGATAACACAATGACCTGGGTCTGGGAAGAGGTAATTTTGTGTTCCGTTTTCAAATTCTAGTCTAATAGGTAGATAGGGGGTATCATATCAGTATGCCCAGGAGCATGCATACGGCCATGGGCCTTTCGGGCCTGATAACCATGAAGTAGGTTCCTTTTTAGTTTTTTAAAATCTCAGTGCCTAACAATTTCTTTTCATTTTATTTTCTAGGTTCGCATGTTACTTAGGCTCACCCCAGGATTAGGAGGCGACGGGACCATCTGGGGCATAACTGCCATGAACGATACTGGGTCTGACGTATTGACGATTTTTGATACGGATATGCAGCACCTCGGAATCCACCAAGGCTATGCTGGCTGGCGTGGGCCTGTTATAATTGTTGGTGCTGGTGGAGTGGTGGGTATTTTCCCAAAAATTCGGGTGCAGGTTCAGTTGGTAAGGGACGACAACACTCCATGGTCTGACTGGATTACCGAGTACGCCATAGTTAGGCCAGTAGTCCCTGGTGTACCAAGGCTCTCGGGTCCAGGGATCAGGGAGGCCTTGTATTTAGCTACTGGGCCAGGAAATCATGTTCTAGCTGCTAGTACTACCAAGGGCGGGCCAGCTTCGTTGCTCTAAAATAAATCTTGAAATCTTAATTTTCTACAAAATGGACCTATGATCCGATATCTGTCGGCGAGCTTCCGTGGTCTGGCCTCCCCTCCATGGCGAATAGGATCTCCTGGCGACTCTTCCGGTTCCTGTGCTATTTGATTCCTGTCTAGACTTGCGTCTCTGTTAATGCCTATAGCATTGCGCGAGGACGAAGGCAAGTGAGGATGAGGATGAGGACGAGGATTAAACGACGACGGGAACCAGGATGAGGCGGAGGAAGGAACTCAATATGGGGTCAAAGCTAATATAAGGCAGAAGAACCGACGAAACACTACTAACGCTTCTTAAAATCCGCTCTCATTTGCCGCCTCCCCTCTCGTGCCGATTCGCGTAAAGCATACTTGTATTCTCATCGTAGTTATCCTACTAACTAGCTTAGGGAGGGACGGCATAACAACCAGCAATAAAACCACCCCTTCGTCCAATCGCCGGACCAAGGCCAGCACTAAGCATCAAAATGGCAAAACATATCTGCGTACGACTAATAACGAGTGACTGAGGATCTTAAGCGCTTAAACAACCACCACCTCCTAGGTAAGGGATAGTCAGGCTTCCCTTCCCGCGGGGAGCATCCCTGAGAGCCCATCTCCCGCTCAGGTTGGGATAACGACGACGAGGTCGAGCTGGTATGTCCTTGGTTAGCCTACCATCCGACCAGTCGTCGCCCCACTAGATAGAATACACTAAGGGGCGGGTGTCACTTACCATGTACAGGATATCGGGAAGGTGAGGTTGGGCACACCCGCTGTACGAGCAAGAACTATCGGCCACAAGTTAGCAGACTAGGAAGTAAAATACGGTGGGGAACAAAACCAAGGAGGCGACTTACGACTTGAAAAAATATTCCAGCTGCTCGGGCGGGCAAGCCTCAATAGACCCCTCGATACATTTCTTCGCAATCTCCTCGCTGAACTCACTACATCACAAAACGCTCCTATTAGCACTCAAACGCGCTCTATCTCAAAGCTACAGAAATTGCTCAATGGAGATAAAAACTCACTAATGGCTGTTCCCCCTATGTATCACATCCTTCATGGTGCATCCCAGCCCCTTTAGGATAATAAAAGCATTCTGCCACGTCTGCTTAGCTTGGAGGTAATGGTTCCCTTTGCCGCCTTCAACCAGCTGGCCGGTATTATCGCAGGCCCATTGGGAAGAGATATAGGCAAGCTTTGCGCCTGGGGGGACGATCGTAACATTAGAGAATAGGTCCCTGTAGGGAGGAGTGGAGCCCTCGGGGTTAAGATTGGTGAGGGACATTTTTAGAGATTTTTCTTTGGTGGGGTGACTCGGTGGGTTGGTTTTTCACTTATGGTGTTCGGTAGCTTTGAGGGACGACTGTTTAGTGTTCTCTCTCAAATTCCCCTCCTTCCTAGAACCATCAGGAACTTTATATACCCGAGGATTAATTGCCTTCCCAACCCCCCTGGGTGTTCAATAAACTATAAACCCACCTGCCGTCGTACCACCACCAACAGAAGGGCCCAAAATGCCGCACCATACTCACTCTCTTACCCATTAGCTGCCAGTAGCTGTGCGTGCTCCTTATCCGCTCATGTGGGTGGATGCAGCCTACCTGCAATGCTAGCACATGAATACGTGCCCTTTGCGGAAACACCGAGATTGCGATAACTATGTGTCAGGCCGCGCCAGTCTTCTGCATGATTATCCCTTTCCATTACCCCCATCTACACCCCTTTCACCCCCCAATAGGGACTAGAAACTCCATCTCTGTGAGATGCTATGAGCCGTCCTCACCTACCACCAACGCTAGTCGCCAGTACCGTAGCCGACGGGCGTTGCTCATCACCAAATGAATCAGATCAGTCACAAAGCCCACGCTCGACCCCCCCACCCAAACCACACCCACCAAGACGCTCACCCTTGGAATTGAGTTTCGGTCGGGCATCACTTGAGGGCAGACTCCCCCAAGAGTAGACATCCAGTGGCTGGGCCAGCCACCTGAATCTGGACTCTTAAGAGCTGAACTCCGGAATTAACTCAATCCGAGCGGCAAAATGTACATGTGTGCGCGTGCGTGTGTGTAAGGAGGGTGCGGCTGCATTAGCGGCTTGCTCGTAGGTCCACATGTTGGCTGTCCTGTGTAGGTGGGCAATAGTGCTAGGAAGAGACAGGCAAGGGTACCAGAAGGGGAGAGTTAGTAAGTTACTAGGCAAGTGTAGTGGGGAAAAGCGGAACTGGCCGTGTTGTTTGGGTGACAACCCCGTTACTGGGAAAGAGGGTTGCGTTCCCCCACGCAACAGCAGCCAGGGCGTTGATGCTAGTTGCCGCAACAGTCTAGTGGTTTATGAGACGCCCTCCCCAGGTTCGATTGACGAGGAACGATTGGTGGTTAGAAAGGAGAACTAAGGAGGGGTAAGGGAACCGCTGAAGAGGATCAGGGAAAGTCTGTGTGGGCACGTCTAGGACTCCTTTGACACACGGTATGTTCCTCCCGCCAGGGGGGTGTGGGTATCGCTGGTCGTCCAACCAGAAAACCTAGTATCCAGCGGTATGTTGGGCTAGGCGTGTTGTTTAGATAGCAAAATTGGCGGCAGGTGGGTAAACTGCTTTCCCGCGAGCTAATGAGGGGTCATTTATGCTCGCCAGGACAGCGAGATCCCCGGTAACGCCATAGTCTAGCTCCGTCAAGCATGCTGAATCTAGATTTTGTCCGGATATTTTGCTCAAACATGCCGTACATACAGACCTCATTGGTAGCTGGGCAATCCCGATGGTTAGGGCCAGCGGTTCTTACAGATTCCTTAGTAGAGATTGGCTCTATTTTCGTGCGCCTAGCCAAGGCTTTAGTCGCACACCATTGCTCCGCTAAGTGGGGAGCTTTTGTAGTGTCCCCGCCAGCTGGGGCGAATAGTTCCGTTGGCCATCCCCATAATGTCGATATGCCTTGTCCCCTCCCTACGCATTGGAATTACGTGGGGCGGGAGCTGAAGAACCAGCACAGTTCATGGAGATAATTATTACCCCCACGCCAACTAAGCATTGGTTGGATTCCCCTGGAGTGGCTCAGTACCTCCGTTTGCGAGAATGTGAATTAGTGTCACGGAAGGCTGAAGTGTAGATGAAAAACTCACCAGTGCTGACCCTCGGTCTTGTGGCTTCCGGACCGGGACCGGGTCATTAGTATTGCACACACATGAATTGGAAATAAGCAAGCCCAGGAGCCTCTCCCGCGTTGGGCCTACTGGCAGTACCAGAGGGGGTTCGCCACCGGCGGCAGCTTACTGGTGGATCAGGTGGGTCCCCCGGGCTTCGTTTGATTTAGACGACATAGTTCGTGAACACGTAGGTTACATATTCGTGCTCAATGAGTAATGAGGTCCTAAAAGGCCATACTTGGCGGGCTATTCCAGCCTGAAGAGCAGTGCGGTTTACAGTCGTATGGGTTGATGTCGACGTTGGTTGTGCAAGTGATGGACCGCAGGAAGTCGTCTCAAAGCCTGATTGCCACCGCAAGTGGCCCTAGAGCCTAGGTCTAGGGGCCTGGCTCGTTCACAGTCAGCAGGTCCTTCTGGCGCCTGTTCCTTTCCTTTTTTTCTCTGTTTGCTCACGAATTGGCTCCTGGATGATTTGGTTGGTAGGTGCAAGATTGCACTTTCGTGCCCCATGTTTGATGTGAGATTGACAACCCGGTCGATGAACTGTCCGGATAGTGTATGTTCCGTGGTTCAGCCCCTCTGGGTGGAGGGAGTATAATGGTGGTTCTGGCATCGAGAAGTTAGTTGATAGATATATGAGGCAAAATTATACCTGTGATTAGGCTCTCGTGATTTGATTGGGTCCTGGCGACGCTTGGCTCTGATTCTCGCGGCTGTGGCGCTGCGATCCCGCCATTCAGCTCGACACGGTGGCTAGACAGGCGGGGACGTATAGGAAGCCTAGAGGCATTGAGGGCGACCGGCCGATTGCGCTGGATGAGGCGATTTGGAGTTCCGTTGTGGTTGTTGCGTCGTCCCGGATCCAACGATACCGAAGTTCAGCCCCAATTTCAGCGTCCACATCAGGGCATCGGGGTGGCCGATAGTGCCATTTCGAGCCTTTTGATGACTCAGGAAGATTGGGAATGGGGAAGCGACCGCCCAGTCGTTTTGGAAGCAAATCTCCTTTCGGCTTGGGCTGATATCTAGCTGCCGTCGTTCTGTATATTGGATGCAACTCTAGATGGAATGGTGAATAGCTAATGGTCCACCTCACAGCTCCTCCAGGCGACAAACCCAGCATCAGCTACAGATCCGCAAAGCGTCTGTTCCTTTTTCCGCCTTTTCCCCAAATTTGCAGACACCGTCACCAGACAAGTGGGACTGCAGGACACGTTTATGTTAAGCATTGCAATCATCGCGCGAACCAGTGTTTTTCCCTGTGGCGCGGAATAGGAGCCAGCGACTTCCGCTCGAGCGCCCAACATGAATTTTCTCGCTCGCTCCTTCGTGCTAGACACAAGCTCGCCGTACTTAGCAATCTACTCTATTCTACACTTAATATCTAATAGTTTAGACCTACGAAGCCCGGGGCCTGATCAAGGTACAGTACATACAAGCTGCGCGAATACTGAGGTGGGTAAAATGCAACGCACTCTCTCACAAATAGGCGGCCGCTGGCCAAACCAACGCCCACCATTAAGACCACACGGAGCATATCCCCAGCCAACCTCTCGAGGCTGATACCGGTAAAGCCGCACTTACAGGATGAGACCGAGACCTCTTTCGACCCTAACAATCAGCAACGCACACCAACAAGAGCTCGAGATACAACGGCGCGGTCGAGGGTATGTACTCAAGCAGTTGATTGCCCGGTGAACAGACAGTCCCAAGGAATCATCAACTTCCTCTGGCCATTGGCTAATTTCATTTCCTTTTCAATTAGGGCTTAGGGGGGGGCAGGCATAGCCTCGATTCGCGGGGGTGCCCTGGGAGAGGCAGAAAACACCCCAATTAAACCCTCCCTCTCACCACGCCGGCAAGCCGAGGTGGATGGGCTGGAACTCTAAAGTCTATTCCAGACTAGCATCAACCCAACCACGAACAACGCAAAAGCTGTAAAGCCAAACAAGCCCAGCCGAGCCAAGATCCCCTTATTGCTGCTAGCGTAAGTGCCTTCGAGATAATTAGCCAGGGAGAAGGAATACAAAAGCGGGGTAGGGTAACCAAGACAAAGCCAGACCAATTACTCCGGGCCACCACCCCTTCACCACCAAGGAATAAGAATCCACGAAGTCTTGGAAATGGGAAAAGACAAGGGCAAAGAAAGAGGCACGGGCTGGAGCCATCTAGACCCGCTCCCTGTTCCCTGAGCTTTTTCTCCTATGTGGTTCGCGAAGCCCACACAACGGTGGGGGTGTGAATACGACAACCAAATGGCTAAATGTTAGTTACCCCTCCTTTCTGCATATGTAGCGGAAGGTGTCAAGGCGTATAACCATAGCAAAAGCCCCTCACTTTCCGTTTCGTTTCTCCTCCTCCTCGGCCTCCTCCATTACCAACCGGCAAACGAAACCGATATTCCACACCAAGACAAACAAACGCAAAGAAAGAGAATGTCCCTCATACACTCCAACCCCCCAGGCTCCGCGCCTCCTTTCAAAAACCTCTACTCAAACGTAACAATCGTCCCGCCAGGCGCCAAACTAGCCTTCGTCTCATCCCAATGGGCGTCCGGACCCGACGGCGAGCTTATCGAGGGCGGCGAGGGAAACTACTTCATCCAGGCGAAGCAGACGTGGATTAACATCATGGCTATACTGAAGGGGCTGGGGTGCGGGGTGAAGGATATTGTGCACAGGCAGGTCTGCTACGTGTAAGCTGCCCTCCGCCACTCCACCACTCCACCACAAGCAAAGCAAAGTAAATCAAAGCAAAACAAAGCAAAGCAACCCCCGCTAACTGCCCTCCCTCCCTCTTCTCAGCAAATTCGACGAACAAATCGGCCAACAGACCGTAGCTGGCGGTATGGAAGCCGTCGGTGCCGAATCGGAAGATTTCCTCAAGTCGTGAGAACCGCCCAATCCCAACCCAACTCCACAACCAACCAGACTATCCCAAGCTCACCTCTCCACCTCCAGGTCCCTCCGCTACGCCGGCTATGGAAACTTCCACCGCCCAGACGTCCTAATCTCGGTATGCCTCACCATTCCCACCCCATTCCACTTCATTCCACTCCATTCCACTCCCCCCAACCAAACCATCCAAACAAAAAAAAAACACATTTTCCCAATAAAAAACCATCCACGCTAATAATAAAATCTTTCCCAATATCCATCTAGGTGGACGTTATCGTCATGATACCAAACTAAATAAATCCCTATAAAAGAGAAGAAAAAAACGGGAAGCGGGAGGATATGACTTTATAGTTTTTTTTTTTTTTTTTGAACTCAAGATTTTTTTCTTTTTTTTTAACTTTATTGAAGAAGAAGAATGACGAAATAACAAAAAAAATAAAAATAAAAAAACAACCCCGGCTTGTTGTTGTTATTGTTTCCACACCCTGAATCCCCCCCCAATCTACCGAATTCGAACCCAAGTACAACAACAAGCAAAGAGAGAGAAAGAGAGAGGGTATATATCCCGTACCGTATAGCAATATCACACCACCACCGCAATACCACGCTACCACATACGCCATACCAAGTCCCAGAGCCGCCGCTCTCAAAATAAAACCAAAACAAAACCAAAAAAAACACGGTTATCGGCCAGTACAACCTCCACGCCAAGCAAGCAACGCGGGGGGGGGGGGTAGCAGAGAATCCGAGCACAATGGAATGAATGCCCATTCCTCCCCCCTACATCCCCCCCGTACATACATACATACCGCAATGATAAATTCAGCAGCAATGTATTTTTTTTTTTTTTTTTTTAATTCTTTGGTTTGGCTCGTCGTTTTCATCATCATCATCAAACTCTTTCTTTCCCCATAGCCCAGTTTTTCTTTTTCATTCCTTTTCTCTTTATCCAAAACACACAAGAGGAAAAAAACAAATTTTAATTATCCCAAGATTATCCTAGAATTTTGCCCACCGCTTAATTTTATCACCAATTGCTCCAACAATGATGCTCACACAAATCCCATCCTACTCATTCCTTAATCACTTGGCGACATGCCATTCCGATACTTCCACAGCCGGCTCAGCTCCCTGACCGGCCTCTGATTCCCCCTTGCGTTGGCCAATGTCCCCTGCAAATACTCGCTCGCTGCGGATTTACCATCCGGGGGTGCTGTTGCCTCGTTCACCAACATGGTACTCGCACTCGAATTCTCCCTCCGAACTGCAACATCACTCTCCACATCGACCAGCGAACCTACAAAGCCATTCTCCTCCGCAACGACCCCCTCCTCCTCCCATCTAAACATAAAGTCCAAATAATGCTGGCAAAGCAAGTGTCCAGTGGAGACCTTGCTCTCAAACACACGCCCCACAAAGCGGTTATTGCGGTAATTCATACCCTTAGCGAAGTTCAGGACGCCCCAGTGGGCCACTAAATCACCTTCGTTGGCGTAGTGTTCAATATGGCGTATAACTCGTTCCGTTTGCTCTTCGCGGGATAAACTGCTAAGCCTGCGGACAAGATTAGGGGCGGGGATGTCGGAACGGGTGGGGTTGTTGAAGTGGTTGGCAGCGGCGCCGAAGGTGTAGACTTCGAGTTTCCGGAAGAGGTGGTGTGGGAGATCAGCGAGGAGCCAGTCGATTGCGAGGGAGCCTTCGATAGCGCCTTGCGAGTGCAAGATCAGGACGACTTTGTTGTTAGTAGGGTCTTGGAGGGCTTCTTTGACGAGACGGTAGGCTTGGCGGCAGTCTTGAGTGTTGTAACAGAAGTCACGTTCGATGATGCATTGGATGATATCGAAGATAATGCCTGTCCTATTTTGTGATATTTCCATTAGCACAGAGCCTACACAGAGCGCCTAGGGCAATTTTAGAACCCACGTTAGATTATGTATTCCCGTAACCTTACGTCTGAACGTCATCGCCAGTCGATCAATATTGCTCTGCAGCCAATGATCCCTAAATCCTATCAGTAAGACGTCTCCTAAATGGTTGTGGAAGCCAAGACTCTATTACCCAACGGAAATACCGTTCATGAAAATCCACTTCTCGTCTCCATGTTCCTCCCATCCGTCCATCGGGACGTTCGATGTCAAAGACTTTCCATCTCCATTCAGCCACTTCCAGATCATTTTATTGACCATCCAAAATAACACCACATATACCACCAGTACGTTCAACGGAAGGGAAAACAGAAACCAGAGCGGGATCGTAAGGATGAAAAGCGACTGCAAGACGATCAAAATTGCGTGGAGTGCCATACACACGATATTGTTGAATGACGGGTACATCTCATCGAGTTTCCCGGATCCAAAGGGGTAAATGGGAGAGAGGATTGTCCAGACATAGCTCAGAACGCCGAAGAAGAGTTTGACATCAGACCAGACGAGAGAGGACGGGGAGTCTGTGAAGGGAAGCGCATTGGTAGAGGAGGCGGCGTCCACTTGCGCCGGGAGAAAGTCGACAAACACCATTGCGCGAAGCTGTGAAGTAGATTCGAACTAGTAGGGAAAAGCACGACGCACAGCGAAGAAGGACAGAACCAGCGCCGTCGAGCACAGAAACGACGTACAATATGACCTCCATTCCATACATCCGCCCCACGACTCATCCAAGAATCCCCAGCCCCGAAAAAGCAAGCAACCCCGACATGCGCGAGGCTGAAGAACCGAGCCAAAGAGAGATGGCAAGCTGGAAACAGCCATCAAACCCCCACCAACATGACAAGACGGCAAGATGACAAGATGTGCAGTCTCTGTCGATGCTGCCAAACGCCGAGGTTAGCTGTAACATCTCGACGCCATTGCTGATGGCGCCGATCCGGACTTGGCCGAGAGGCCATCTCAGCCGTTCCCAGCTAGGCATATCATTTAATTAAATTGAACGGAAGCGAAAAAAATGTGAGGAAAAACAGGGTTACAGAACAGATGACAAAAACTTCAATATGTTCCCCCCCGCAAACGGTGTACTGCTTGAAACGAACAACGGGCCTGGTAATGGCGGGGGACAAACCCGCTCCCCAACCCCGACAACGCGCAGCAGATCCCTAATATGTAGGTAGACCCTAATAGGACAGTGTCACTAGGATAAACTATCAGAAACAAAATGCATTTCCACATGCTATCAGCCCCCTTAGCAGTTGATTATCCTTCCAGATGCTAGCGTCAGTTATCTCTCGGCATAAATTCAACGCCCCAATTGCCCACACATATAAGTAAAATAGATTCACCTGGCAACACCAAGACCAGAGTTTGAATCCTGATCAGAGCAAAAATTAATGTGGGACGCTGAGGGGCGATTAGCGTCTTGGAGGTTTCTGAGCAATGTTTTGGACCTACCACGTACAAAAAGTGTTATGACATCGCTTGGATAGCTATACCACTTTCTTCTTTTTCAACTTGCAACACCAACTAAAAAAGTTATCGCTTTCATAAACTCCTCCGTGCTTCTCAGGTTCTCCGACAATACAAGTCGCTGAGCCGTACCCTCAAACCATTGTGCGCCTAGAGGAAGAAACATGGTTCCCAATCAGAGGTCACGCCTCGATTCACAGCTACGCTAAAACTCCGTTTCCGGCAGTCTCAGCTCCGTCCTCTCTGATCGGACGGAATCCCGTACAGTGCCTTTTTCTGATGATTGAAAGACTCGGGAACGGCACATCAGTCGCATGAATCCCCCAAATACGTCTTTGATACCAACAGGGTAGATTAACGGTTGTGTTAACGATTGTATTAATTGCCGTTGATCTCTTTCAGCTGCTTGGCCCACATCTTGTGTGGAAGGTTGGTATAAAGAGACTAGGAACAGGAAACATATCGGTTGATGACTAAGGCAGGAAGACTCGAGTAACGCAACAGCTCCGCACGCCGGCTTCGCCCAGCTTCACGATGGATCTGAAGGACCTTCAAGCATGGGCAGTGCCTCGCCTGCAAACTCTTCTACCTCTAGATGAGGCCTCGCTCCAACAGATTGTTGAATACGCGGCTATACTGTCGAGAGAAGCGGCTGGAAATCACTTCAAGGTACGAGCAGTGGCAGCATACCCACTCAATTGAGACACTAACAGCAAGTAGGAGCTCCTTGGAGAATCAACCCCAGCATTAGAATTTGTCACCGCTTTCATTTCCCGCCTGTCCCCATCACCTGCGTCTGTTACTACAACAGGTGCCCATGGATCGGTAGCTCCGCGAAAGGCAAGAAAGAAAAAGCCACCCTTGAACAACTTCCCGAACCCAGCTCGCAAACCAAATGAAGGGACCGCATATGAATCGGCTGATAGCTTCTCCAAAGGCTATATCAAGACCAATGATGAGGAGATATATGCAGGTCCAGGTAGAAGTGCAAAAGTCCCTCGAAAAGATGCCCTTGCGGTAGGTCCCGAGAGTCTTCAGGCCCCAACGTCCAAGGATGCTTCATCGTCCGCCTCTTCCCGCAACGCATCCCCTGGTCCTGCCAGAAACAAACTCCCACCAGGTGCTCAGGGCCCGCTAGTATCTGACGTACCAAAGCCGAGAAAGAAAAATGTCCCAGTCTCTACTCCTAGGGCTCATAAAGTTCATATTACCGGCGGAACACCCATGCACGGGCAATCATCTACTACTAGCGATCTCGACTCGGCAATTCGTGCTCTAGAGATTCAGACGAATCCAGTGCTCAGCTCCAAGGCCACTCCTCAAGATCAAGCGGCAAAACGCAAGTGCAATTGCATGGCTACGCGTCATCCCCTCTTAGCAGCTGCCCCTAACTGCCTGAACTGCGGTAAGATTATATGTGTCAAGGAGGGACTCGGCCCTTGCACATTCTGTGGAATGCCATTACTCTCGGGAGACGATATCCAGTCAATGGTGCAGATCCTGCGCGAAGAGCGTGGCAAGGAGAAAATGGAAGCAAACAACGCCTCCCACAAGCGTGCTGAAGT
>JAJDFF020000200.1:0-59888 GCA_021527025.2 Geoglossum cookeanum | reverse complement strand
AGAAAAGGGAGGGAGGGAGGGAAAAATTGTGGGTGTATTTTATTTAACGGTTGATTTCATTTCTTATTTTTTTTTATCAAGTCAAGTTGAGCGATTGGAAATCGGATATTGGATATTGGGAAGTTGGTATTCAAAATGAGCAAGGGGGGCAACGTGCTGATCGAGCTATTCTCTTTGATTGCGCGCCTTGTCATATCTTTTCCGAAAAAAAAGAAAAAATTACATTCCCCCTTCTGCCTCTTTCTTCCCCTTGCTCACAGCGCAACGGCCAAAAGCGCGGCTCCGACGACTGCAGCGACATTGCCAACCCTCTCAACCGCTGCGGCGCCAGAGGCCGTAGCTGACCCGGACGCTGATGGCCCTGCGCTCGTAGGATTTGCAGTCGAGCTCGCCGTACTAGTTGAACTTGCATTCCCAACCAGGGATGCATTTGCGACCTTGGGGGCAATGCCCTTGCCTTCGTTCTCATACAGTGAACACGAGGCCATTGCGTCGAGGGGACATGATGGCGCAATACACATAGACTGCAGCTGGGGGTCCTGGGGAGAGACGATGGCGGCGGCAGGACTGCAGCGTTTAAAAAAGAGCTTGTCGAGAGCCTCGCCGACAATCTGGACATCGTCTTTGGCGACGCCGAAGGAGGAAGCGGAGAGAGCGACTTGCTCCTTGAAGTAGTCGAGCTGGGCAGAGTCGAGGTTCATGAACCTAGGTAATTGGGTCAGCTGTTTCCTGAAAGGAGAAGGAGGAATATTTACTTGTGGACCTGGTACATGCTGGGTACTCCGCTATATGCCGGAAATTCAGTACCCCCCTGTAGGGAGCACCCTAGGAGAATCCCAAAGAATTCGTAGAGATGCGTGAGGAGTAGGCTAGTGAAACGCGTAAGAATCAGCCAAAGACATCCTAAACTACCGTATACCTAAAGGTAGCAAACATACTACTGCCTTGACCCCTTCTTGTCGTCATCCGCCGGCTTCGACTTCAGCAACGGCGCCGCACCACCCCCATCTAGAAAGTTGACCGCCTCCCCCTCATCTCCCCCCCCATTCGTGCTCGCGAACCCGCCATTGAAATACGGTGCCAAGTTCACAGCCTTCCCATTGACCATCCCTGGTTTCAGGATCCCAGGCACAGAGACCCCGACATTAGGGGTGGTGTAATTCCCGATCACGACCGTGTTCACGACAAGCGTGAGCAGTTGGAGTTGATTTGATGCCGTGTTGGTTTTCAGGAGGGCCTCGGTGTAGAAATCGCAGATGGTAGTATTACTTGGCCGCTGGGCGGCCGTAAGGGAGGCTGCGCTGAGCACGGCGGCTAGAAGAGAGAGACGCATACCGGATATCGTGAGGCGGCCTGTCAATATAGTATCTTGGAGGAGCGAAACGAGAGTTCTTAGACGAACAGGCAAAAGAGAGCGCAGTAGGTATCCGAAACAAAGGTCACCAGGACTAAGAACAACCAAAGAGAAGGGAGTGAAAAACAGCACGCCCTCTATTCATATACCTGTGCTCTGGTGCCCGGTAACAAACCCTCCCGGGCTCTCTCGCACTCATCAAAGCCCGCAGCTTCGTAAAACGGGCCTGTTGACTTGCTTTGCTTGCGCCGTCTATCCATGGTACGTAGGCCGAAACAACCCCATATCCACTGCTCCACCCCTGCCTTGTCTTGCCTTGTCCCATCCCATCGCCTTGTCCACCTCGAAGTCAGCAGGCGGTACATAGCAGTACATGGCAGTCCACGACAGGGCCACACTTGGCGTGTTGTAAGGATGGTAGATCGTGAACGGCTCAGATCCTACCGGGGATAGGCAGCCAATGGTGTGTGAGGCTTACACATCGGTTTTTGCTTTTCCCTCTTCCTGGGAGTGAGGGTCTGTGGTATGTGATGGGAATGGCGGTTGTTTCGGATCGAATGGAGCCGGTAATGAGGTGCGTTGTGTTCAATACACACATACGGTACGTGCCATGTTGCGCGGAGGTCTGAGATCCGTCCTGGGGGCTGGTTGTTTATTTGACAGCAGATTTGAAATTGCGGCATTGGGAGTGGTTGCGGTGATCTTGGTGGGGATCCCGTGCGTGCAGGCCTGCAGGGCTCGTTGCTTGGTCGCGAAGTTTGAAGATTCCAACCGATTTATTTGCAGTTGTTGTTGTTTCACATGCATCTCTGAACCTACTAGAACTTTCGTGCACTGAAATCCTCCCTCTACGCGCTTGACACCGACGCTCGAGATATTTCCCTTACGTTTGATTTCCCATTCTAGTTACTACTGGCTGTGGGGTAGTGAGCAGACGAGAACAGATGTGGTCGAGGCGCTTTGGCGTTCGGAAGGTCGCTGATCCGACGCTAGTGGCCGTGTTGTTTTGGGCTCGTGTTCAGAAATTTAGAGATCACGGAGACGAAAGTGGCAAGAGACCGATACCAAAAGACGAGTGATAATCTATGCTACCGCCCCCGGCCTTTCCACCAATCCCTCACCAGCTCCCTAAATCCATAGTGCGGGCTAGACCTCTCAGACACCACCGTTAGAGTCCCTCGCGCTCCTCCGCCACTAAAAGCAGCAAACCTCTCCGCAAACCCACTAATGCCTTTACCGTGCGCTTCTAGCTTCCCCGGGCTCCTGGCGCGCTCCCGGATCTCGTCCGCAAGCTGAGGTGCAACATCGAAGAAGCAGGAGCGAAGCTCGCGGTCGAGTGAGAAGTAGGGCTTTTTGGCGAGGGTAGGGGCCATGAGATTGTAAGTGCGTGTTAGGTTGTTGAGGGTTAGGATGGTAAGAGCATGGTAGGCATTTTTCGTGCGCTCCCAGGCTGGGTCGCGAAAGAGTGTGGGGGGCAGCGGTGGTGGCGGTGCATCGGAATCGTTTGACCCGTCTTGGTCAGAAATAGCAAGAGACTCGACACTTTTCCTCTCCAATCGAGGAGCTGGAGGCTGGTTGCTGACGCCTCGTCTCTCTGCAGCTGCGTAGCTTTCAGCTCTCCAAATTTGTTCATGTAGACTGCCGCCTGTACTCGATATGACCCCCGCAGCGTGCATCTTCCACTCGTTCCTCAGTTGGCTCCTAAACACCGCGACTGCTCGCGTAAGCTCCTGCTGTTTCTCTATCCATGGGGGAACAATATCCTGCTTCTGGATGATCTTGTTCATGAAGTATTCGGTGGTGTTGAGGAAAGGGCTGCTGGCATTGTAATCTTTCTCTAACGGTTTCCCGCGTGGTAGGTTCTTGAATTGGCCCCTGGAGATGGCATCCTCGATCCTCTCATTAGCTAGTGATGCCAGGCCTTGTAGCGTTGCCGGCATAGGACGAGCGCCTGGCAAGAACCGATCCTTTAGTTCTTGTTTCATCTGGGCCCTCTCCTTTTCAGAAAGACTGCTGTCTTTCGTTAATGAGTATGTTGATGATCTGTCTCGAGCGTCTATAAGTCGCTGGCCGGGCGACGGGCTCCTATGTCCTACTTTGATCTCGATTGCTGGGCGAGGTTCTGTAGACTGACTGCCTTTGAGAGGCTTGTGGGCGTCAACAAGCATTCGCAAGACAGCGTCCTGATCTCGCTCGGTGCCGGACCATGGCTCTGCAGCTGCCAGATCCCTAGTAGCTCTATCGGCGCTGGCCTGCCACAGACGCTGGTTAGCTCATACATCCGCATAAGAGCTCTTTACATAACCGTTAGAGGCGTATAAGTCTCCAGAAGCCCTGCACTTACCGGCAAATTTACCTGCGCAAACGCAGTGACATTATCTTCCCGAAACCTCGCATCCAAGAGCCGCTCTTCAAGCTGCCGCTTCAGATCCTCCGAGAATCCCGCCTCTCCAACTGTCTTTTGTGCCTGTCGTGTGCTACCTTCCAATGACTGTTCAGTCATCTCAGCCAACCGTCGAGACATTGCTCCCTGCTCTACCGATACTCCCACATCTCCTTCTCGCGAAGCTCCCGATTGCTCCCGGCTCGCATCGCTATCATCATCGCTACGTGCATGTTGAGATGTCGTAGGTGCAGATCGACTAACTGATGAGATTGTCTTCCTCAGTCCTAGTGGAAGGTTCACATGAACTCGCAAATAGCGAGTGCATTTAAAATGACCACTTGCCGCAGCGCTCTTCATGTAGTGAGTAAATGCCAATTAAAGTAATCCCGAAGGATCGTGGCATATACTCTGCTACATATAGACTTGGTTATCTTATCTCATCTAATCTCGCATAATCTTATCGTGAATTAGCCCAGTTTTCGTGTTCCTACAGAGATTGTTCCTCAGAAAAGCATCAACCACCATGCGCTTCAGAAGTTCAATACGGAACATCCAAACCTTTACAAGTCTGTAAAACGCTATCCCGCATATAGCCCCAATCTACCGCTGACATCTGAGCCCTAGAGTTCGCGTCTTCCCTCTCCTCGCTGGGTAAGGTCGCGTGGATGAGACTCGATGATGAGCAAGTGCGATTCACCATCATACCGGAACAGGGCACGCAGGTTTGGGCGTAGGTAATCCGTAGACACCTAGAGCTACCCTATCCAAAGAGGAATCTCTGACCAGGCTTCCTATATAAAAGCGTTCTCTCAATCGTGAGTGCTTCAATTATATTACCCAGGTGGGCTTTAAAATAACATCCGCCTTATATTAGGATAGCATCTTTGAGAACTACACAATCCAGTCGGCTGCACCAAACAATACGATAAACCTCGAGCTCCCTGTTGTTCCTCTCCAACGCGCTCTTCGTTCCGCTCTGGGTGCCAACTCTGCCTACCTGCGCCTCACCAAGAAAGACAATGTCCCTCTCTTGTCACTTACCATAATCACAAACAGCATCAGCAGTGGCACCTCGGCAGCTGGTTGGGGCCTTCGAAATGATAACAACTCCGAGGACGAAACGGGCGGCCTGGGAGACGGACAAGTCCGGGAAACAGTTGTTACGCAGGATATCCCCATCCGCGTCCTGAGCCCAGCCAGTGTAGAGGGAATCCACGAGCCACGCTGTCGCGAGCCCGACGTCCACATAACCCTCCCCAACCTCTTCCAGCTAAAATCCATATCCGAGCGCTTCACGAAACTCGCAGCTGCCACCTCAACAACAAACTCGGAGCGCGGAATGGTCGGCGGATCAGGGCCAAAACTCGTGCTCTCAGCGAACATGCATGGGTGCCTCCGACTAGGCGTCGCAACAGACGCATTGTCAATATCAAGTGTATGGACAGGTTTAATAAACCCAGAGCTAGACCCCAGCCACATTGAGGGCGGAGAAGACGGCGTCCGCGTGCATCCAAGCACTAGAATGAAGGAACTGGGGGGTGAAGATGTGGATAGTGAAGAGGGCTGGGCGAGAGTAAGAATTGACGGCCGAGACTGGGGCCGAGTATTAACCGTCGGAAGACTAGGCGGACGAGTCATTGCATGCAAGCGCCCCCTTCCCTTTCCCCTCTTTTCAATTCCCCTTAAAAAAAACCCAAAAAAAACCCTCACACTAACCGGTGCAAATGAAAAATAACTCTACAGGCTTCTGCCACGACCACGCCCTCATCCTTTACGTCTACCTCTCCCCCGAAGAAGACAGCGCCGACCACTCTGTCCTAACCTACTACATTAGCTCCTATAGCGCATAGGTAGTATATATATATATATATAGCATAGCATAGAATAGCAATCATCAAAACACACACAACCAACCAACCAACCAACCAACCAACCAATTAACCAACCTCTTGGAAACACAGTGTCGTCCTACCTTCTAGACACACGGAGCTGAGCTTATAGACCTCCTCTCATCAAAAGGATCGTCGTGTCGCTGCTAGCGTAGTTCACATCACATAAAGGAATCTAATCTAACCTACTACTACTACTACCTTGCCAGCTGATCGGTGACATCCGCCCCTACTAATACTTCCGCTCTTTCAACACCACCAACTAACCAACCAACCAAAAACTAAACCCCACCCCTCTCTCTATCACGAAAAATACCCCCAGCCCACCCCCTTCCTCCTTCCTTTCCCCTCCTCCTCCTTTCCACCCCCCCCCCTCTTACTTAAAAAAAAAAGCGGCTACTACCTACCTACCTACCTCCCACTTTATTTATTTATTTATTTATCTACCCATTTGATTTAGGTTGGGTTGGGGAAGGAGAGAGAGGGGGGGGGGGTTGTTTTTAGGAGGCGTGTGTGTGCGCGGGGGTGTGTGTTCTATATATATATATATATATACTGTATACTGCTAGGTCGGTAGTAGTAGTAGTAGTAGTAGTAGTAGGCTGGTGGAGGAACGGGTTTTGTATGATGGTGGTTGCCCTCACTTGCCTTTTTTTTTTTTTCGTGTGCTAGTGCTGTGAACTTGGGGCTCTTTCTTGTCTCTGTGGTCACTAGCACGAGCGTTGTTAGGGTGTGTATGCAGAGTCACTTCCCGAACTAAATAGAGCCCCATCAAACGATATATGAGTTGGCTACCCCGAATAAGCACTGAATAGCTAATGGGTTACAACACCAACAACAACAACAACCCTTCTCGATGTCTTCCCCTTATGCCTTCTTCCTCTGTCCATAAGACTTCGTAGCATAATCCCCCTTGTACACAATCAGATCCTCAGGCTTATAATCCTCCTTCCCGGAAAGATAGCTCTCGATAATCCTCTTCGTGCCCACCGCATACCTTTTCTGCGCATCGAGTGATGTGCCAGACACATGCGGCACCATGGCGTTGCCGCCGCCAAATGGGTTTTTGGCGTAGCGCAGGGGGTGGTCTCGCGGGGCCGGCTGCGGGAACCAGACGTCGCCGCCGTAGCCGCGGAGGTGGCCGGACTTTAGGGCTTCGGCGACATCTTCTTTAACGACGATGGCGCCGCGGGCGGTGTTGATGAGGTAGGAACCTAGAGTGAGTGGAGGGTTTAGTATGTCTTAATTAAGTTGGGGTTTCGGGGGGTGGGTCAACCCTTCTTCATCTTCGAGATCAAGTCCTTGTTGAAGAGTCCCTGGGTCTTCTCATGCAGCGGGCAATTGATAGTGACAACGTCGCACTGCGCAATCATTTCTTCAAGGTCCTCTACTCGTCGACATCCAATCTCCTTCTCAACTTCCGGAGTGAGCGGCTGATAGTCAAAATAAAGCAGTTCCTTGCAGTCAAACGGCTTTAGTCTCCGCAACACACGCTCGCCAATGCGGCCCACGGCCACGGTTCCGACAACCTTGCCTTCGAGGTCGAATTCGTTCTTGGCGGCTTCTGCGACGTCCCAGTCGCCGCGCTCAATTTGCTCGTGGGCAGGGACAAAGTTGCGAACGAGACAGAGGATGGTCATGACGACGTGCTCCGCGACAGAGACGACGTTGCTGCCGGTGACTTCGGCGACGGTGATTCCGCCGTTGGTTTTGTTGGCGGCATTCAAGTCAACATGGTCGGAACCAATGCCGGCGGTGACTGCGAGCTTCAATTTTTTGGCCTTGGCCAATCTGTCGGCAGTGAGGTAGCCAGGGTGGAAACTAGGTAGAATCCCCAGTTAGGACTATCTGGAAGGCTGCCGGTGTTCTCTGAGCTCTTGCTTCGAGCCATGGTAAGTACTTACGGGGTTGTAACAATAATCTCCGCATCCACCAACTCCCTATCAAACGTCGAACCCTCTCCCTCCTTATCAGAAGTCGTAACTAGAGTATGCCCCTGATCTTCCAGCCATTTGCGAAGGCCCAGTTCATTCTCCGTAGTTCCAAGCAACTCCGGAACCTGCTCCGCATGCTCACGACCCTACAAACACCGCCCACGAATTTCAGCCCCGCCAGAGCCAAACATAGAGTGCAGTGCAGAACCCGACACAAAAGCAGAGAGCCGACTCACATCGTAGAGGACAAGTAGAACTTTCACCTGAGGATCAAGCGTCACGGTTAACGTTAGCACTTAACCGCCTAATGACATCACATAGACCATTCCCCCCCCACCAAAGACGAGAGAGAGAACGCAGCACAGCGAGCTCATACCATTGTCGCGGGCGACTTTCTTTTTCCTCAGGCAGCAGCTCAAACCAAAACCCAACAAAGGCTCTTAACAGAGTAGCTCCTCTGGATTCCGCGGGGTAGTTGGCGGGTTTTATTTTTTATTTTTTTTTTTCCAACCGACCGTGTTGGGTTGAAGATGAGAGAGGAGGGAGGGGAAATCTAGAGGGTGAGGGGGAGAAAAATAAAATAAAAAAAAGGAAATTCCAAGCCAAGGGGGAAAGGGGAGGGCCGGGAGAGTTCTTGGATTGGGGGCGAAGGATTTGATTTGATTTGATTTTATTTCCCCTCTATTTATTTTCTATCTACTCGACCCCATTCTCCGTCTCATGACCCCCCGCCTGAGCGTCTTTGCGTGTGACGTGGGACGGGCGGGATCGGAGGGGGTGTATGTGCAATAGTACATCATGTACATGTACAATAGCAGCAAGTGATTGTGGTTGTTGGTTGGTCGGCGATACCGTGTTTTGAGGGGTAAATATATATATAATAGAGGCGTCATAGGGACGAGGTCAATCTTCGGGCTGCAACCGACACTCGGGGCAATTAATGCGGAGAGCGACGCGGTTTGGGGGTCGTGGGTCGTGTGGGTTGTTGTTGTGTTACGGGCGAGGCAGAATACAGACTATAATAGTATAATAACATCGTAATATAGTGCTGCAAAGGGTGAGTGAGTTATGCATGCTCCCGACTGGGACTGGCCAGCTGCCTGGTTTTTTTTGTTTGTTCGTTCTCGTCATGCTGCATCTTATGTGCTACGTGATATGTGCTGCATTCTCGTTATCAGAGCGAGAGAGCGAGAAAGCGAGAGAGAGAGAGAGAGAGAGAGAGGGAGAGAAAGGGGGGAAGGGAGGGGAGGTTTGGGAATATCAAGTGCGGGGGACGTTGGTACCAGCCTTATTACAAGACCTGAACAAAAAATAAAAAATAAAAAATAAAAAGTAAAAGTAAAAATAGAATTGAGATAGCGCCACTGCAGAGGTTTTGGGAGAATTTCTACATGGTAATCGGGTGGGGTGGGGCGGTGGGTGGTACAAGAGCTGATTCAAAATCAAATATTAACATTTCCTTTTATCTGTTCAAACTGATATACATAGCCCCCTGGCTAGCCCCCCCCCCCCCCTCCCCTTCCCGCATTACAATTCATCATGACCCCCTTTCGGACCAGAGCCTAGATCTGGCATCGCCATGACTTTTACAATCAAAGACGTCCACCCGGTGAAGTGCTGTGTGCGCTGTCCTTCGCCCGTCTCTGGATTGTACTGTTCCCACGCAAACCCCGTCTCCTCCCAGCTCTTGTAGACTGTATTGACCATGTTGAGGCGGAGTGCTGTGTAGAGTTCCTTTGCGCGTTTTTGGTGTGGACAGGATTGGTTGGAGGCATACCCCTGTTTTATTTGATCGCGTCAGTGGGGGGCTTTAGGCTGGGCGAGCGGGAAAGGGGAGATTTACCAAAAGTTGCTGGAGCGCGAGGTAATTCATGTTTATCCACACGGGGCTGCGCCAATAGTTCTCTTCCGTACCGTAGAGCTCGTTCTTTTTGCTCAAGCTCCGCAACCCGTAATCGCTCCACAGCTCCTCCGGGTCGGCTATCAAATCTAACACGTGGCCAAGGCGCGGACTATCCGCTGCCAGCAAACCGACGAGGAACGGGAAGATCGAGATGTAGCCCTTATGGCAGACGTGGGCGTGCTCTTCATAGTCGTCAATAGTGGCATCGCAATAAGTATTCGCGTCGTTGTTCCAGTGTAGGTCGTCAATATTACGGATGATAGCGTTTTCGTAGACGTGGAATTCTTCAGCGTCATCGGACTCGCCGAGCGTGGTGGCAACGCGTTTGATTGATCTAGTCATCATGCCCATCCAGCTGATTAGGTCGACGTGGAGTTCACCAGGGTGAGGAGTTGAAGACCGAGGATAATCATCTAAACCACTTGTGAGAAGGTGGGTGGGGGTTCTGCCTCTCCAGCGGTAGGCTTCCTTCGAGGAGAAAGCGCTACGGTCATATGACTTGATGTCGCCCCATTGCGTTTTACGGAACCAAAAGTAGTGGCGTTTGAGTAGTGGGTAGAGGTTGCGGAGATATTGTAAGGCAACCTCAGGGTGATCCGAATGGGCTGTATAGAGATCGAATGTTTGTACTTGTTGGTTGCCATGACCTTGGGATTTCGTCTCCGTTCGGATGCCGTCGGCGAGCTCAAGCTTATCGATGAAAGCGTCGATAACGAAGAATAGAGTCGGGGGGTTGGCGTAATGCGGATACTGGACCTGGAACTCCGCGGGCACCTTACTCCGCGCTTCGGGACCAAGGATCTGCTCTCTTGCGATCCAGCCATCGTCATCCACAAGGTCGAACCAGCTTTTGACGATTTCAAGTCTAGTTTATGGGAATCAATTAGCCCCCGTCTCAAGGGAATTCCAGGAATTAGGGATTTACGTTAGGTCGATATCCCAGTCCACAACGGGTATCAGGTGGAATCCTTCATCCCATAGAAACCCGCGAGGGAAGAACGGTCTAGAAGGAATACTCGAAAAAAGCTCGGACGGCCCCTCGAACTTTTCTTCGTGACGGTCCCGCGCCTCGGCTGCTTCTTCCCAGAAGCCCTCGTTTTCTTCCTCGTACTCAGGCGCGTAAGACCGATCAACTACCGAATCACCGTAGAAATAGCCAATCCCGCCAATCAAATTTGAGAAAAGTGAACGAGCAAACACTTCATACTTTGGCTGGTCGAAAGGTCGCTGGCGGGAAAAGATTCGTGAAAAGCGGCTAGAGAAGGATTTAACGGTAGACTCGACTCCCGTAGTAAGGGCCTTGGCTAGAGGTAGAGTGAGCACCAGAACAAAATTCCAATGTCGTTTAACCTACAGTCGAGTCTTGATGGTGCTGAGCCCGACGAATACAAGACGTCAAACTAGACCACGATCAGACCCGTATCATATTTGACGGTGAAGCCGTTGGCAACAAACCTCAAAGGGGCCTTCGAAGACCTTCTGGACTAAATGCAGATTGCCTTTCCCAGCCTTGTTGGCTAATGTGAAGATTTGGCAAGCCGGCGGAGTATTTTCGACAGTATATTTTTCAATATACCAGTCAACCTCTTGTTTCAATTCCGTAAACAGAATCCCTTAACGTAAGCTCAGCTTGGTGCTTCTGTCAGGCCATAAGAATATTCTACTATAATTCCACATACCTTTCGTTTGCCACAGATCACTGGGGTTTATAGATAACGAAGACACTATGGTCCTATCTAATGGCCTGTCTTCGCGTGAAGCGTGTTCATGCACTGGGTGTGAGTTTGACTCAGGGCCTTTTGTGATGTCAATGATGAAATCTCCCAGATCAGGTGTTCTTCCCTTCAAAGTAACCGTGCCATCGTAGCCCGACATGCTCGCTTCGTTTTCAACTTCCACATTGCCTAGCCCCTCCAATGAAGCGTAGAAAAAGACAGTAGTTTTCAGATCCACCGGTGCTGTGTAACCCATCAGTGACATTCCGTAATTACAGGTCTAACGCTGACTTACCATCTTCTCTAGGTGTACCCTTAATTCGGACCCCCCAGTTGCCACCTGCTGGCTGGTCAGCGAGAATCCCCCATATTCCTCAAATTTTATGCCAACCGTGTTGCCCTCCTTCGACCTTTATAAATTCGGTTTGTATATCAATGTTGTTCCCCTCGTCATGGATGGTCTGTCTCCCACCCTTTCGTACATCGTAGTCATCCCAACCATATCCAACCATGCCTTGGTGCTGCTCACATGTATGCCTTAAGTCTAGAGATCGTATGTGTTAGCAAAAATATCCAAGATCCATTGCTGCGGGAGTCTGGGGGCTCGTTTGCTAACTATTCTGGAAATCTTGCACACTCTCCACCTTCGACCACATTAGCCCAGTGAGCAAGCTCTTAGGCACTCTTGGACGGGTTCCAAAGTACAAATTCGATCGGTAAGGGCCCCATAGCAGTGATTGATTTGAGGCCCGGCCTATCTCATTAATCAATATCGACACATCGCCTTCCGAAGCTATAACAAATATTGATACGAAAGCGACCAGCCATAACAAGGACAGCCAAAAAGTGGCCATCCTACTGATTCTTGGGTCACTCAATGGCATCGGGTGCAATTTCAGATTTGCTTGAACACGTTTGGTTATGTCGGTACGGATTAACTTTATTGCGGTGTTTGTTAAGCGACTTTCACTCATCCCGCAACCCATCCCACAACATCCCCAAACCATCCCACGACACCCCCAACGAAATGGCAGCCCCGGGTGGTCCTCTGCCTGATTTTGCGGCCATCCGCTCTCACCTCACCGAGGCTGGCGATCGCCTCACTGAGGCCGGCAATCAAATCACTTTGTGTGCCAATTTACCTAGCATCCAAGATGGCAACCAGATTACCGCTCTTCTCAGACAGATTAACGAAAATATCCAACGTCTTGGAGATGAGGTTGGGACACTGCGGGGAGAGGTTGGGACACTGCGGGGAGAGGTTGGGACACTGCGGGGAGAGGTTGGGACACTGCGGGAAGAGGTTGGGACACTGCGGGGGGAACTGCGAGCAGAGTAAGCAGTCCAGCCCAAAATAGCCCCCCACCTGGTGATTAAAATGATTTTAGGAAACGTAATTCGGTCTCCAGACTAGTCAACACCCGAGTTACAAATGCAGGTGTCCCTATCGAGCCCCTTGTTGGGGAGGATGGTCAACCCATCCCGGAATTTCCAGAAACCGTGCAGGCTCTTCGCGGCCTGGAAGATGATAGGCTTGATCAAATTCTGGGGCGCCTCGGCCTTTCCACGGCGGGAACTTCGGCGGCCAAGAAGGATAGGATACAAATGCATGCTGGGGTGATCAATATCCCCCAGGGAAGACTTCGTTAGAGCTCGTATGGGGTCTATGGCTACAATTCCTATTTTTACTCTGACGTTATGTCAACGTCCTTATGAATAACAATAATAATAATAATAATAATCATAACCAGCAAACATATTACTAGGGGCGCAGTCCTAGCAATATCATTGCGCCAGTAATACCTCGCATGATTTCCTATAATTATATAATTGCGGGGAATAAGGTCGCGTAGCTAAAGGCACATCTCCCCATTACCTAGGGACTTACCTCACCGATAGGAGTCGTAGTGGTGAGGGCGATGGGGGCTACGAGGGCGAGGAGAGTAGGATCTGTGACGTCTGCGTGGCCGGCCAGGGCTCCGACTACGAGAGCGGGACGTGTGGCACCTGCGCGGCCGATTAGGGCTACGGTTATGGGATCGGTGTTGACGGTAGCGGCGTCTTTCCCAATCTCGATCGGGAGTGCGTGATCGATGTCTCCTCTCCCTGTGTTCCCTGTGTTTCTTCTTTTCCCTATCTCTATGTCTCTCTTCCTTCTCCCTCTCCCTCATGCTCTCCCCTCCACGTTCCTTCTCCCTCCCACCCCGCAATCCCCCTTCCTCACCCTCCCCCACCCCGCCCAAAACCTCCCCCGTCGCATCTCCCATCCTTCCTGCCACCCCGCCACCAAACCCAACCCCCCTCCCGCCCTCCCCCTCGTCCTCACTATCTCCTGCCGCCGTCTCCTTGACTGCTTTCTTCACCTCCTCGACGACCCGGCTATCGTCTGTGCCCCTTCTCCGTGGCTCAACCGCAAAGCCCAATGCCGCGCTTAAGGCATCCTGTTCTGCTTCCTTGATACGGCGGATCTCCTCTCGACGGGCCTCCTCAATAGAAATACCGTCATTACTGTTGGATCTAGCATACCAGGAGAGGTCGCGGTTTTTCTGCCAGCGCCCGACGGGAGCCTTGAGTGAGTGGCCAAGGTAGTTCTCGCGGTGGGCGTCGTCTTTAACATCTTCCCATTTGAAATCGGCACGACCGCCGCTACGATTTATGAGTTAGCGATAGACACCTTCGGAGATTTCAGCCGGCCAGCAATCATACCGACTACCTTCTTTACGGACACCAGCGATAAGATCCATAACTGCGGTGATTGGAGTAATTAGAGTCGAGGTATGCTTTGACCATTCCTCATTGAATAAGGGACTGCTGACTCATCAAGTTTACTTCTAGGTTTAAGTTTTATATAGAATTTAACCATCTTTTGTGATATTCGTACACAACGCCACCTTAAAACTAGAGTCTAATTACCATTTAAACCCGTCCAAAGCCAGAATAAAGGAATTTTACGACGGCGACAGTGGCCTATTGAAGCCACCCACACGGTTCCTGAAAGAACGATTCTGTTAGCCCCTGCACAACCCGCAAAACATCTAGGACAAAAGGGGGAACATGCATATACTGCCGGTACTCCGTCTTCTTGTCCTTCCTGACGCCATAAATGTTGTTTCCCGGCACCTTTTTCTGCTTGGTCGTCCCAAAGTCCTTAAATCCCATTAACGCCCTCATCTGTGCTTGGACATCATCACTCTCATCACCCCTTTCTAGACGCCCACCATCTTCAGAAACATCCATACCCCCATCCCCGCCTGTAACAGAAGGCGATTCAATGCTTGGCAAGGGTGTGTGTTTGTAGGAATCGGGCTTGGGCTTATTACCACCCCTCTTGGGCGAGCCTGTGCGGGTGCGTTGACGAGGGGATACGGCGACTGGCGGTGAGGTAGAACGGGTGGGGTTGTGGTGTCTTGGAGGAGCAGGTTTTGGGGCGTCTGTGATTGCCGTTAGACGTACGATCCGTTGGCCAGGGGGATATGGTATCCTTACCACCGCCACTATGTCTAGTATCTCTACCACCACTTCTCTCTGTCAATTTCTTGTCGCTTCGGTCGCGGTCGCGGTCGCGGTCGCGCTCCCTATCCTTGTCCTTGCCACTACGATCTCTGTGCTCCCTCTCCCTTGAGCGGCTTCTCTCACGGCGTCTGTCATAACGGTCCCTTGATCTCGACCGATAACGCCTGTCCCTATCTCTATCTCTATCTCTTGATCGCTCTCGCTCATAGCGTCCACTGGTTCTAGTATCATCCCCATCACGTTTCCGACTAGCTCTAGTGTGAGATCCTAGGGTGAGGGAAGTCAGATCATAACCAGTACCAGTGATCGGGAAACGCTCACCTCTTGCTGGGCTTGCACTCCGATCTCTCTCATTTCTCCCCCGCCCCCTATCGCCAGGACTCCTCGACCGAGTCTTCCCGGTAGTCTTTGTGTCCTTTGTAGTTGGATCACCATTCCGGCCAGCGGCACTAGAGTCAAAGAAGTCCTCAGCTCTCCCTCTTCGGCTGCGCGTATTGCTCGAAGGCGCAGTATCTGTGAGGCGGCTTGCGCGATCCATATGGGATGGCTGTTTGCTGTAGACAAGAATAATGTGTCTAGATAGACACAGATGTTGTCAATGGTCTCTTGCCTTTCCCACAGGTCACGTGGTCTCGTGGCAGGGTCGCGACACTACATATGCATGTTTGTTCTGCTCCTGCTAACAACTTCGGATCTTCAAGAGGTTATATGTATTTCAGGTTTAGTAATTACAGCACGCTATATCTCATCCTCTTCCTCATCAAAGTCATCCTCCCAACCCATCTCATATAGTATCCGACCCCCTTCCCCGACCCCGCATTCCCCCTGTGCGTCGTAGTAAGGCAATACCACGTCTTCCCTGGCCCTCCGCTGTTTGTCAGTTAGGCCTAAGTTGAAGGTAGTGAGTGTACTAGTTGCAGGTAATTCGAGCCCAGCTACATCGTTGTTGTCAGGGATGCGGTAGAGCGGGTGGTCTGTGAGGAGGATGGCCTTTTCTTTTCCTCCTAGGGGTAGATTTGTAGTACTGAGCGGGTGGTTATCTGAGGGTAAGAAAAACCACTCCATAACCCCTCGGCCGCTTCTCCGCCGATATTCCATCTCCACCACCACACCCCGCCTATCGTTAGAGCCCAGGCCACGTACCACACCCTCTCGCTCCTCAATCCCAAACACCGGCTCTATCTCGCTCCGGTCCCTCGCAGCTTTGCGTGCTAGCACATGAGAGAGTGAATGTGTGGTTAAGAGCGTCGTGGCGAGGTATTTGAGAAGGGTAAGTGGGGTTGGGGTGTAGAGATGGTGTGGGAGGGGGATATCATTGTGGTAGGTTGCGAGGAGAGAAGTTGTAGGGGTAAGGAACGCAGAAAAGAAGGTTGGAAGTTGAGAGGGATGGGAGATGGAGAGGGGGTGGAGAGTATCAATGACCAGAAGGGCTTTTTGCATAGACTTCGTTGGGGGACGTCCTTCTTCCATGCCCAAAGCCTCCGAAATCTCCTCCCTTAATTCACCCAACCCTTTCCCCCTCGCCTTTAGAAAAACGTCCACATCCCTAGGCACCCTCGTCGTCCCGAATGCCACAAACACAACCTTCGTCTTTGCCGCCTAGTTAAACGACCCCTCCCATTAGCTAAGAGTTGCCTCATTTACTTAGACACCTAACAGTAGAAGGGATTGGGGGAACCGTTTACATTTGCGCGCCTGACGAATTCCCGAACGAGCGGTTCTCCAGACTGTGACAGCGAGTCGATTATTAGAGTGAATGGGGAGATGGTGTCATAGAGGGAGAGGAGCCGGGAGATAAGGAGAAGATTGTGTGGGCGCCGGCGGGAAATGGGTTGTGAAGGCGGCATTTTGCGGTCAAAGTCCCTACTAGCGGTCCGGTCCCGAAATATATCGGCGACCGCGGTTTTGAGGAGAAATGCTTCCGGTATATTGAGCTATGCGACGTGTTGCCGAGAAACAGCGTCTATTGAGGGAAGACGGCTATACTAAATCCCCAAAATCTAGCAACACGGGAAACCCGAGTCAATTTTAGATTGGCAGCACTAATTCCTAACTGCGAAGCTCTACTCTCTATGCAGCAGTCACAGTAAACCCTACGAAAATCAATATCGGCCGGAAATTTTCGTCAGGCTTTTGATTGCCTAGGACTGCTCGACTATCCTAAGTCTAAAAAAGCAAAAGAGAACCGAAACAACATTTTCCGATCCCATCATATTTCATTTTATCTGCCACCCAGATTTAAAGACGATAAAGGAAAGAAATTAGATGAGAGCGCGGAAAAGCCTTTGGGCCTGCCGAAGAAATTGTGGATGATGGATAAGAGACAATAAAAAGAAGAAATCTGTAATCTGTATGCGTAATTCCGACCCCGCCGTAGGGTGAAGAGAGAACCATCACCGACCCTTAACCCTATGGGTTATGAAGGCTCGTATGAGGAGGGGAGCAAGCCTTCAGGAGTAGAAAGGGACAGGTTGGAAGGAAAAAATATACACAGATCGCAAACCCAAACTCCATGGTAGCATTATACAAACTTAAAAGGGTAATTAGGTAAAAAATAAATTCGGCGGAGGCTTTAAGCCTTGTACCTGTGGGTGAAGTAGAACTGTCGCATGTCCCATAGCGCGCCGAGGTCTTGGTTTTTACGCTTGCAACGAATGACCTTCCATGCGTTGCCGTTGGGCGGATTAGTAATACTGCCGTCTTCTTTGATAATGGCGTTCTCAAGTTGGGATGGCCCCGTAACACCGCTTAGTTTAACATCAGCTCGGAGGTGGGGCGACGAGAGCTTATACCGTCCTGGAGGGTAAGTGAAGGTAAGTTTGGCATCGTCTCCAATCGCCGTGATCTAGGGAAAAAGGAAGTTAGCAATACATGTGCTCTTAGTATTGGGGATAGCAAACAAACCATAGCCTCTTTTTCGATCAAAGTTCCCGTTTTTTTGCCTTTCAAGCTAGCAAAGCTGCGGCTAAAACACCATATATCTCCTACTTGGAAAACATCATTTTTTACAAGAGTCTCCAGCTTGATCTTGTTAGACTCCCCGGCAATGACATTTTGGGCCATTTTCTGTTTTTGCCCCCAAAACTCCTCATACTCTCTCTCTTTCCACACGTCGAAATCTCCTTGATCCCGATCAGCCATAGATTTTTCTGCTTGATGAATCCACTCGGGGTCATAACGGCCGCTAGCAAGATCTTCTGTGAACATTCTAATTGCACTCTTCCAGTCATTATTATATCTTAAGAAATCTTGACGAAATCGGGTGGTAGGGTTATCGAGGGGACCATCGAGAGCACCAGCCGGAAAGTTAGCAAGGACTGTTTGCTTCTCTCCCGCATCAAGGAGGTCCCAAGTTCGGGGATTGTTAAATAATTTCTGCCGCTAATTAGCATATCGTCTTTAACACTGAAGAGCACAAACGGAACAGCCTACCACAAGGTCTACCGAGGTAAGAACAGAATCCGTGCGCTCAAAGAGACCTTTTTCACTCCACGTCTGTGCTGCTCTGTTAGACTTTGGCGTCGGCTTGGCCCGTTTTCTCGGTACTATTTGCTCCTTCACGCTCTTAACAGATACCGGAGATTCAGGTTCATCCGTAAATCGCCGCGGCGCCCGACGTTTTCGGGATGAACGCTCTCTGCTAATTATCTCACTCTCTGATGTTGAGGCTGCCTCTGATGGTGTCTCGGACGGAGCTTCGGACAAGGGTGACGACTCCGGCGATGAGTGCCCACTAACTGGAAGTTGTGTGTTGACAACTAGGCCTTCGCCCTTACGGGCCGGGGACTTGAACTCAGAGCCTAGTACGGACTCATCGCTGGCCGCAGTGACCGGGTGTTCATTGGGTTTGCTAACGCTAGGCGCATCAAGGGAATTTGACATCTCAATGTTGGGTTTAGCTTGCATATCGGTAGAGTCTGTCACAGATAACAGTTAGGGACTTAAGGTCATGGAGAAAGGGTCGGTCCAGAAGACCGCAGCGAGGGACATTGAAGGTAATAACTGACCCGTAGCCTGGCCATTAGCTGCATCTGTAATGGGTTTGGCCGATGCATCCTCGGCATTATCATTCGCCGGTACGGGATCCACCTTCTTCGGGCGAGTTGGTCGTCTAGTCGTAGCGCGTGTTGCCTTCTTCGCCATTTTAGAGGTACGTAGGGTTGGTATGAGCGGTGATGGGTATTTACGGGGCGGAAGCTGAGAGAACTGAGGTGATGAGACGCGGAAAATGAGTCGGGAGGAATGAAGAGGCATCGCAGAAAAGAGCCGCTTACGTCTAATACGTGCTTGGCATAACGATGCAACAGGGGTATTAAGGTTATCTCAACCACAAAATGGTTCTAGCAAGGTGGCATTATCATTTACACCAAACGAAGGGATCTACTAAGCAGTAGAACTTGCTCACCCTCGTATATATCGCCTGCTCAACTCCTCCGACCTGATAGACCTTCTTGCGCAATTCTGGGAGTGCTAGGTGCCGTAAAAATGGTCAAATCAACTCAGATTGCACGGCTAGACGGTTGGTTTTCCATTGTGGTTCAATGGAACTAGCCCTGTTGAGCTACTACTAATACAAAAGTATATAGGCTTGATGCTGGCAGCATCAGTGGATGATGAGCAGGTAAGTCTCTGGCAGGTGGAGCAATATTAGTTAACTGAGTCGGGAAGTCGGAATCCGAGCTCGCTGGAATAAAACAACAAGCAAAAATGATATTCCGGAGATTGAACTCCAACTCTGAGCCTCAAGCCACTATCGAGAGTGGACAATACACGCTACAGTAAGTTCGCCATAAAAGATCTTGAGCTCAACTTGGGACTGATGCCTTGTGAACACATAGCTACCTCATCGATGATTCCATTTGCTTCCTCTGCATCTGTGAAAAGTCCTACCCTCGCAAGCTCGCCTTTACCTACCTCTCTGACCTCTCCAAAGAATTCACTACGACTTACCAACCCTCACAATACCTCTCCCCAAGCTTACGGCCCTACGCATTTGTTGAATTTGACACATTCATCCAGCGCACCAAGAAGACGTATCAGGACAGCCGAGCATCACAGAACCTCGATAAGCTAAACGATGAGCTAAGAGACGTGACGAAAGTCATGACGAAGAATATTGAAGACCTGTTGTATCGAGGGGACAGCTTGGAGAGGATGGGCGAGATGAGCGGGAGGCTGAGGGAAGACAGCAAGAAGTACCGGAAGGCGGCAGTCAGGATTAATTGGGAATTACTACTAAAACAGGTAATGGTTTTGCTACTATACAGTGCAATACCTACACTCCAACTCTCACGCTAACACAACCGCAGTACGGACCCATAGGCGGCGTAGGGATGGTGATGCTCATCTTGATCTGGTGGCGCTTCTTCTAGCTTGCTTTCCCAAAGCCTCTAGCTCCCCTTCCTATTTAACTCGGCTTAGCATAGACGCGTAGTCTATATATATAATCACATATCAGTAGAAGAAAACATAAAGATCAGGCTACACCAGACCACACCACCATGTCTCGCCCAGTGAAGTCGACACCTTGAAACGTGGTCTTTCAATTATCCTATTCGGAATTAGGGGAGTCCGAGCAACGAGCCAGATTTTGGAAAGCCGAGTGTTAGACGGAGTTGCAAGTTGTAGTGTTATGACGCAAAGATTGCGACAGCGAAATCTAGTTGTTGGTTTGCCATAATGGATGGTGGGCGTTGTCGAACATCGGCTTCGTTGGCGGGATTAGAAAACAGTGAGTATGCCAGAGAGGCTATGGCGTCCTCGAGTAAAGTAGTGGTCATAGGTTAGCCATGTGATGCAGCACGCGCTTAATGACGGAACTCAGCTGGCATTGCCTCTGGCTACTATATATAAGTAGCCCAGAGGACGCATAGAATCTACATAGATCAATAAGCAGATGTCTTTGCCCGATAAATAGTCTTGCTTACCTACTGTGCCCATATCGCGATTACCACCTTTGTTGCCTCCGCCCGAGAATTGCTGCGCTAACAGTTTGCTTAAAGGCCGGTTTTGCGGCGCGCGTATATTTGGTGCTGAGGAAAAGCCTATATATTCTAGCGTAGAAGCATTCCATTCACAAAAAAGGGCTGATGGCCGTGCCGGGACGTCTTCGACAGTAATACCCCCACGTCGGCTGATGATATACCTTTCTTATCCTTACGGGGTCGAGCCACGTTGTGAGTTCGACTCGCGGCGAACTCCTCTGTTGGGTTAAGTTTTTTTATTTTTCTCCACCGCGGGATTTTGGACGAAGGAGTTTTTTTCGCGCAGGTTCTGGGGCCTTTTTTTTTTCTCCTTTCCCTTCGATGTAGTAGGGGAACGATGAGGGGAAATGCGTTTTGCGAAGCACACATATCGGCAGATTCAACGAAACGGTGAGATTGACCATATACTCATACAGGTAAGTCCGGCCACCAGGAGATGAAACAGACTGCCTTGGATGTTCAGGTTCAACCCCTCCAAAATAAAAATAAAACACAATGATAAAACGCCAGTCCTTGGGCTCTAGGACTGCTAGTACGGACTTAATATATTGTGGGCCCTCTACACCCCACTTATGAGATAACACGTGTATAACCCGCATTTTGCCATAATTTTAGAGATAAGCTATCCATATCGAACCGAGCCAGAATTTCAGAAACCCTCCTGCTCCTGGAAAAACATTGAGAAGCTGATGATGGTTCCGTAGATCAAAAGACCCCCAACGATGGACATGATCATTGCAGAGTACTGAATCAGCCCGCAGTGCGCAAGAAGAGCCGGTAGGGCTGTTTAAAGCGATTAGAGGTAACGCTCCCAATAGTATATACACACGCATATGTTCCGCTCGTTTCCGGGCTTCTCAGCATGCTATAGTAGGGATCGGCTTGAACCTACCAATACCCATCACAACTAAGAACCCAGTGCAGAACCTTCCGAAGTCAGTAATAGCAGCACTCCCCGCGTTGTCCATGAAATCGTCAGGATTTGACCAGTGCCCGCATATGAAATTCGGTAACGGGGCGATCACATAGGTTGCGACGACCAGGAGGGGAAGGTAATTTTTCCATAGCGCTGAGGAGAGGATCACAAGGAGGAAGCCTATGGCCAGGACCTAAAACCACACGTATCTCAGCCAAAGGCTTGCTATAGAGATGGGCTGGAACTTACGAAAGATAGAGCGATGATCGTTTTGAGACCGGGCATGATGTGCGCTGCGCGGCTAATCGCAGTAACTTCTAAAGTCCTTAAAAATAACGGTAGACGTTAGGCGCCTCAAGGGGGGTAGCTGTCGGGACGTGTCAACGTGGTTTTTACGCTGATTATGTCGTGCTTCCAAGATAAGGCTGAAGTCGGCGGAGATGAGATAGCTGTGGCTGCAATTCGAGGAAGCTGACGTTTGGCTGTGGCGTGCGGCTCTATGATCACCAGCCACGTTCACCCCAAAGAAAGCTCCGAAGCTCCCTTGTCTATCACAGTCTAGACATCGAGCGAGAAACGCTGCATTCCCCTCAACTTCTTGCCTCGAAAATTTAGCACTCTACCCCAGCCGCCACGAACATGTTTAGGAATAATTACGACAACGACTCTGTCACCTTGTGAGCGGCACATAGTAGCCTATGGAGAACTGTAGAACCTTGGCTGACAGGCGCTCCAGCTCACCTCAAGGACGGATATTCCAGGTTGAATATGCACAGGAAGCCGTCAAGCAGGGCTCGGTGGTAGTTGGTCTCGTTAGCGATACCCACGCTGTCCTTGTTGCATTGAAAGTATATCTAGATCTTCCCTGAACTGACTACAAGTTGTATTCTCGTATCTAAAAATGCGCCGTCATGCTAACGATACTGTCCTTTTAAATAGCGGAATGCAGAAGAACTCTCGTCATACCAAAAGAAAATCATCGGTATGGATGTCTTCCTACTGGGAGTAGGCCTTAACATGCTAACGGGGGCCGGAACTTAGGCATTGATGATCACTTTGGTATCGCACTTGCAGGCCTCGCCTCTGACGCTAGGGTACTCTCAAACTTCATGAAGCAACAAGCTTTATCCTCTAAGCTCACCTACGGCCGCGCCATCCCTCTAGAGCGCGTCGTCGCCTCCATCGGTGATCGTGCCCAGACCAACACACAACACTATGGCAAGCGGCCATACGGTGTAGGCCTCCTCATCGCAGGTATAGACGCAACGGGCCCGCACCTATATGAGTTCCAGCCCAGCGGCATGACACAGGAGATGGTGGCTTGTGCGATTGGTGCGAGGAGCCAAACAGCACGGACATACTTAGAACGAAATCTAGATGAGTTTGCGAAAGCGAGCAAGGAGCAGTTGGTGCAACACGGGTTAAAGGCCTTGAAGAACAGTTTGCCACAAGACAAAGAGTTAACTATCGATAACACAACAATTGCGGTTATTGGCGTGGGAAAGAAGGGTGGGAAGATGGAGAATTTTAAGTTGTATGATGGACAAGACGTCTCAACCTGGCTGGAGTTAGACTCAGAAGGAAAGAGCGAGGATACGAGCGCAGCTACTGAGGGAGCAGCCATGGAGATCGACCCATAAGGGAGGTGAGGTAGGGTCATGTGGCATTTAGCTTACTCCCTGGTCTAGTCGCACGATATCCCTTCCACCTCTTGTTCCTGACACATTCATGTTGTGGCGAAGGGAGACAAGCATCGGTCAGTGTATCGAGTAATTAGACCCCTAATAGAAGTTCCCTATATTGAAAATCTATACTTTCATGCCTCTTTAAAAACTCCAAGATGTATAAGCAGCACAGTTAATCCTTGCTCCAATCTAGATTCATCCTTCCCTCTACAACCTTGTACTCTCGGAGGCTTCGCACCACTTCACTTGCGGAGGATGCTTGCACAACAATCCCTGCGTTTGTTTGCGAGACGAATTCCGAGGACACTGATTTCTCCATCCACTGGAGAAGTCCATCCCAATCTGCACGCTTGGGCATTAGAATCTCGAATCGGACATGGCGAAACTGGAGATGAGCCTACTCACAGCCTTCGACGTTGAAGATGCAAATCCCACGGTCGTGGATCCCTAGTTGATTCCACGTCACAGCCTCCATTAGCTCCTCCATCGTCCCAAAACCCCCCGGCAGCGCTACAAAGCCGCTACCCGGCCCACCGTCCACCACTTCCTGAGCCATCATGCGCTTCCTCGTATGCATGTCCGGCACAACCGTTGTGCGTCCATATACGCTCTCATCAGGTGCCCTCCCCTGGCGCTCTAGACTGACAAGCGCAGTGGGAATGATACCGTGAACCGCAGAAGGGCCACTCAACGAGACGAGGGTACGAGCGAGCTCACCCATGATTCCAACGGTGCCGCCGCCATAAACGAGATGGGCGTTGTGCTCGTGCATTACGTGAGCGAGGGAGCGAGCGGCAGCGAGGTAGGCAGGAGAATTGCCCGGTTTGGCGCCACAGAAGACGCAGATGGTTGTGGGTTTGGTAGGATTGCTGCAAGGCGGGAGTACGCCATTCGAAGAAGTTGAGTTCTCCACCTGCGCCATGATTGTGTGTACAGAATATACACGGTGGATCGGTGTTAGAATAAGAATGACAGAAGGGCGGGAGATCAGCCCTTTTGAGGTCTTAGGCAAAGACAGTTAGTCTGCACCGTCACAGGAACTGAGTAGAACGTGACCATGTTCGTACGGGCTGGCAAGTACATGCGCAACCCAACAAGGGCAAAAGCCAGATGGCCAAGCGCTTGGAGCAACAGCAGCAAACCAACGCCCGGAGTTGGCCTGGAAGATGTCCAATTGTGCTTGTGAGGCCATCAGTGCAGTTTTGGTTCTTGGGGGAGTGGGAAAACCGCCGAACGGAACATCCCGCGTGCGCCCCAATCGTGTGTTATTTTGCTGAATGTGTTGTACATATACTTGCACCTGCACCTGCACTTGCACTTGCACCCGGACAGAGCCTCGTGAAATCCCCCTCCCTCTCCACCGTCAACAATGCCTGAACGAACAAACGACGAGCAGTCGACGGCCTCCGTAAGTTGCCTCCGTTCCCCCAGCCAGCGCGCAAGATCCTCTGCTCAAGAGACGCGAGAGCCTGGCCTTGCCCGCGCTAATGTCTGCTCAAACAGGTGGCATGGCGTTCCGTGATCCAAGCGTTCTTTCTCTTCTTCGCTGTCCAGATGTTCGTGAAACAGTTCGTTGGCGATGGCAGCCAGAACAGTGCGTCTACGAGCAGCGGCGCCCAGGGCAACGGCTTTGATATTCCTGCGTTCGATGAGCGTCCAGATGCATTTGAAGCGGAAGCAGAGTTCAGTTCTATTCCGCAGAGGATTGCGCCAATATGGGCTACCGATACTTCCTTGGACATCAGCATCTATGTGTCTCCCTCGTTTGCCATGCCGCCGCTGGGCGCAATGCCTAAGGATACGCTAGTTGTGAAGGAAATAGGGTTTAAGTTTGGTGACTTTAAGGATGAGCGTCAAATTGACACCAGCTTCGCAGTCCCGGAGGCAGTGCAGCAGAATGGCACACTATGGGCACACTACTATGTCGCCGTTTCGGGATACCCGTTGGACCCGTCGGCCAGGGGATATGATACCGCGAAGGCGTACCATTTTAGACGACCGCTGAACCAATTTCTAGCACGGAAGAAGATCAAGAAGACAAAGAAGCTCTTGGGAAAAACTGAGGCTAGGGAAGGGATGGAGGTAGAGTCAGAACCAGAGCCGCAATCCCAGGTCACGACGATCGTTTCGTACTATCATCCTAATGTCACTCTGTCTATTGTCCCAGACTCCGGAACCTTAGACTTTCCATCCATGCACCCCGCTCTTCGTCAGTACGTGTCGCTCGAAAGCACAGATGCTCGCGATGCCTCTGGGAGGAATGGCTGGTACTACCCCATCGCCTTTGTGAACACCTTCTGGCAGCTCCGAGACCATATGACGGAACTCAACTCCACCGTTAAGAGGCTACCTCTCCACATCAAACTAAATAACCTTGCCAACTGGAAGTTCAGCGTCTACGCCAGTATCGACGAGAGCATGAAGCAGAATGCAAGGCAAGCAGGCAGCGGTCAAGGCCTATCAGCCGGTAGTGACGGAAGCGAATTTGAAGAGTTCAAGAGAGTGCTCGTCGAGACGAATATCTATCTCCTAGCTACAACCGGTATTGTGACTGTGTTGCACATGATATTTGAGATGCTAGCATTCAAGAGTGATATCGTATGGTCCCTAACCAAATATTCCTTCCTGTATCCCCAAGCTGACTATAATCATAAGTCCCACTGGAAAAATAAAAAGGACAACGTCGGCATCTCTGTCCGCTCCATCCTCGCAAACGTCTTCATGCAGACTGTAATCTTCCTCTACCTAATCGACAACTCCGATGGTACCTCCTGGATGATTCTCTTCGGCCAGGGTATGGGTATCCTCCTCGAAGCCTGGAAAATCACGAAAACTGTCGATGTGCGTATTAGGGCTTCCCCTCAAGGAACTAACTCTTTCTTCCCCTACCGCATCACGTTCGAGGACAAACATAAGCTATCAGTCACAGAGCAGAAGACGAAGGAGTACGACGAGATCGCATTCAGGTATTTGTATATGTTTGCAGTACCGTTGCTGGGAGCATATGCTATCTATAGTGTATTGTATGACACACATAAGAGTTGGTATAGCTTTGTGATTACGACATTGGTGGGGAGTGTGTATGCATATGGGTTCTTGATGATGGTGCCGAGTTTGTATATCAATTACCGATTGAAGGTGAGGCCCTGTCCACCATTGCGGGATACCCGTAATAACCAATACTGGTGGAAATAGAGTGTGGCGCATATGCCCGCAAAAGCTATGACCTACAAATTTCTAAACACGTTCATCGTACGTCCTTCCCTCCCTTTCCCCCTTACCACCCGACTAACAACCGTCCTAAATCATAGGACGACCTCTTCGCATTCACCATAAAAATGCCCACTCTCCATCGCCTCGCCACCCTCCGTGATGATGTGTAAGCCCTCCCACCCCGCCCTCCTAGCCCCATTGCTAACGTTCTACCAGCATCTTCTTCATATATCTCTACCAATCTTATAAATACAAAGTCGACTACACCCGCATCAACGAGTTCGGCCAAGGCGGCGATGAGGACGAGAAGACGGCCGAAGTTAGAGACGGTAATAACAAGCAAAAATCCATGACAGTAGCAGCAGGAGCAACAAGTGGGAGCGACGGACAAAGAGACGGCGGAAGAAAGAGAAAATAAACCTCACCGACCAGAAAAGATAAATACTATTTTTCCCCATCTTTTTCCCACTAGTCTACAGTCTATACGGTCTACAGTCAACTTTTAGTTCCCGATACACGAGAATTAAAAAAAAAAAAAGGAAACATACCCTTTAAACATCCCTCAATTTGATATTTCTACTACCTTCTACCTTTATTTTCCCTTCACTATTAATTACATCTCCCCTTTAAAA
This sequence comes from Geoglossum cookeanum, assembly GCA_021527025.2. Taxonomy (NCBI): domain Eukaryota; kingdom Fungi; phylum Ascomycota; class Geoglossomycetes; order Geoglossales; family Geoglossaceae; genus Geoglossum; species Geoglossum cookeanum. The sequence continues at coordinate 32,764 of JAJDFF020000200.1, read as the reverse complement.
AAAAAAAATGTAAATTAACAAATACAAACGTAAATAAAACAAAAATAAAACATAGACGGACAGACAGACAGATACATACAAATAACCGTAAACCCCTCCCCCCCCCTCCCTTCACCTTTTTTCCGGCGGCAATAAAAAAAAGGTTACATTTCGATGAAGCCTCGAATTTACACTTTGAGAATTTTTATTTTCCAGTTGGAAGGAGGCCCAAGGGCAAGGGCAAGGGCGAGATATAAAGGCTTTTAATAGGGGAGGGAGTGAAATAGCTAGAAAACTCCTGAGCAATATGATGACGTTATTCTCTCTCTCTCTCTTTTTACCCCCCTTCGTCTCTTATGACACTTGTCGTGATTTTGCATTTGAGTTTCCACGGGGAAAATTTTTTTTCTCATAGTAATAAGATAGATAGAAAGAAAAAAAAAATATTGTGTAGCATAGACATGAGTTATTGAAGGGAACGATGTTTTGTAGCAAAAGGCCAAATTAAGAAAAAAAAAGGGGAAAAAAAAGCCTTGTAGTTCCTGAGCTTTCCTCTTCTGGAATATTAGAGGCCTACCGATGCATTCCCTCGGGCATCTCGTAAACTGGCCCACTGGTCGACCCTACCTCGTAGCCCTGCTGGTTCCCGGCGTGGCCGGTCCCGACGGCTGAAACTGGACTTGTGACTCTGCTTGGCCCGCCTGCAACCTCGGTGCCTGAAATCTCCGGGACTAGTTGTCCTGGCTTCGCCATACTATCCCTTGGTTGAGATGCAGCGGCAGCGGGGTTGAAAGGCACATATTCCTGTTGTGGGTGCTGAGGAGAGTGGGTGTTGGGTTGGTATTGTGGAGGGACGTCGTTGGTCTGGGACTGGGGTGATTTAGCATCGTAGAAGGAAGTTGCTGCTCCTGGGACGGGCTGGGCACCGGGGTAATAAGGCCCTTGTTGAGGTGGGGCGTATTGCTGCTGTTGTGGTGGCGGATAGGGCCCGGTCACTGGGGGGTTTTGATATTGTTGCTGCTGTTGCATAGGTGGGATCGGGGCACCGGGCTTTTTCCTCAGTAAGAAAAACGCAGCCAGCCCTGCAATCAACCCGATAATAGCAATCGCACCGACTACAACCCCGGCGATCGCACCCGAACCAATGGATTTCTTACGTGAGGGCCGCTTTGGTGGGGTCGTGAATTGAAAGTCTGGGCTTGAGTCTGAAGAACTAGTAGAGGTGAAAGACGAGCGGGTGAAGGTAGAACTGCTAGTAGAAATTGAAAAACGGCTTGTGGGGAAGGTCAGGGAAGGGACTGGAGCAGTCCCACTGCCGATGTCGCTAAGGAAGTCGACGCTCGAGATAACACCGCTCAGGGCATCACAATTGTAGTTCACTAATTCGCTAGCGAAAGTGTATGTTGCACAGTAGGGGAGGGAGGTGCCCGAGCTGTAGAGTAAATGATTAGACGCAGGTCTTATTGCGGAAGTGATTGATAGGGGAAAGAGGCATACCATTTGAGGATCTTCTCGTTGGCGCTGCAAGCCGAACCACAGGTGTCATCGAAGCCAACGCAAGAAGTGTAGAGGCCAGTACATGCTGCGATCGGTTCGGAACCACAGCAGCCAACTGCAGTGCCGGAGTGGACACAGGTGTACAGCAAACCACACGATAGAACATCATCTTATACCACCATACCGAATCAGCCTACATGTCCAATTTATTCCGATCCCGATCTCCTCATACAACCCGCTCTCCCAGGGGCGAGCTCAAAAACAGACATCCAAGTAGTAGAGCGAAACTCACCGACGTCCCCATTAACGTAACCACACCAGTTATCTGGGAAACTCTGTCTCTTGCGCAGTTCCTTGGGTATCCTGATTCCTCTTATCTCTGGGCCTGGTGCCTCTGTGGGGATGGGCGAGAATCCCATGCCACCGGCCCACTCTCCGACGGGCGTCGCAGAAGGCTCGATCCATCGGGCCGCAGCAGCTACTTGGATGAGGGTAGCAGCGGAGAAGATGGGCGACGAAGATTTCATGATGAACTGTTGTGTACCGATATTCCGTCGATTGAATGACTCGCCCTAGCAAGGGAGTACGGGAAATGAAGGCCTCCTATTCTCTGGCAACGAAAGATCAAACGAACGAATGCAGTACCTCGTCGTCCTGACTATTTCCACCTCCTCAAGACTCGATGCTCTGGGCGTACGACTGGAAAATGAACGAGTGAAAATCCCAAACGAGAGCAGAAAAGAGAAGGAAAAACGCAGGTAGAGCCATAATATAACTCGATGCCTTCAGCCGAGCCGCGCTCGACATCCATCGACGGAGCAGAGAAAACACGGGCTCCTTCGTGTTTGCCCACGCCTATCCCTATTCCAGCTAGCCCGCAAAGCCAGAAAGCTCCGCCTCCCCAGAAGGTGCTGCTGATATTGCTCTGGCCCTACGGAATGCACGGAACAGGCCCGCTCGGCACTTCATGCAGTGTCGCGGTCGGTGTTCAATTTTAGGTCGCGCGATCTACCATAGCGCCGTGGCATAATACGGAGTTGAGTAGTCTGTACACAAGCTCGAAAAACAAAATACAATGTGATGGCAACCCTGCCCATGGAGCAATACGAGAGGCCATGTGATCGATGCCATTCGTCAATTGCGATTGTGTGTCGGAAGTTAGATTGAACTTTGTGCAACCACACCCATTGCCGGCGACAAGGGCAGACTTGGCCTGACTCAAAGTACCGAGTCCAATGCATAATATCATAATACCTCATGTATGTACACAGCCACCTGTCGCACAAATCCAGATCATCGGCCCTCGAACGCGCGGGAAATGAGCCTGGGGATGTGGAGGCACAAGACGAGCCGATGGCTAAGCGGCTGTGCTGCGGATTGCATGAACAGCTCGAAAGCCCCCAGCATGGTGCTAGCCAGACTAGGGAAAAAAAGGGGAGAGGGAAAAAGAAATTACCTTGCCCATCCTATTCGCCCGAACCCCTTGCTGTTTTCGACTCATCAGGATAAACATTACTGTACTGTATCGGGGGGGGCAGCAAAGACCAAATACAATACCAGCTTCCCCCAACTTATTCTAGCCCTCAACCTTTGCAGCGCTTGGCTGTTGCATCTTCGCTCCTGAAAATGTCCACCGCCGAACTAGCCTCGACAAAATCCTCCATTTCTTGCGTCACCGTCTTAAGCTTCTCTTTGACCGAGGCCACACCGTCATGACTGACGATATGATGCGCCGGGGGGTTTTCGTGCCCTGCGATAGCGGTGAGGGCGTGGATGGTCTCCTCCAAGAGGGCGTTCTCGGCCGATGACGGCAGTGATGGGGATATAGAGACCATCTCCGGAGGAGATGAGTCTGGCTTTCCTCGCCTGTTTCCCGCCGAAGAGTCCCCTCTTCCGCTGCTGCCGTCACCACTATCCCCCTCCTGTTCGTGGTGCTGAGACACAGCCTTCGCGAGCAGTGAACGGACACTAGAGCCGGGACTCGAGAGTCCAGAGTACTGCGGCAGCTGAGGAGCGAATGTGATTTTGTTCGTGAGGACGACCACTTCCATGTTGGGCTGGACGATGGTTATCCTAACGTTAAACGGAGCCACTTCATAGGCCAAACTCTATGTGCAGAATCTCCGTTGTTGACTTAGTATCTAAGGCTACCTCGTCTAGGCAAATATGAAAGGACCTACATCGCAAAACCCTTCAAGAGCCCACGAGGATGCACAGTATATCCCAAGACTCGGAGTTCCCATATACGAAGCTACGATAAAATGAGCCTCCTCAGCCGCTTCGGACCTTTTCGTGTGGTCTTCAACCGTGTTGTGTAAAGTCGGCAGCAACGCGGAAGACTTACTAATGCCAGTGACAACCAGTATATGGCCTGCTCGTCTCTCCCGAAACCCAGGTAAAACAGCTTTGATGATGTTGAGAGGCCCATAGAAGTTCGTCTCAAACTGATCACGTACCAGCGTTAATGTGCCCGGTGTTGTTGAAAGCTCCTCCACCGTCCCTACCACAGCTAAGTGAAGTTGGGCCGTCAGCATGAGCATTGATACAAGGTCTTTGAGCTGCAAGGACCGGGCACACGCTCACCTTCAGATCCGCAATTAACCAAAATATCGATCCTCCCAAACGCCTTCACGGCCTCCGCAACCGCACTCTGGCACTCTCCCACATTCCTATCAACCCACGGAGCGTTGATCTCAGTTCCCCAGTTTCGCACCGAGGCGGAAGGATGGAACGAGAATCCTTACTTAACATCAAGCCTGACGACCTTTAGCCGATGCCCATACCCCGCCTGCTCCATATCCGCTTGTAATACGCGAAATGCCCGACTCCGCTCATCATTGCGCTCGAGCACATGGCCGTGCACTCCAGCAGCTACAAAGTCTCCATGGCCGAGAACCCGGCGGATCATGCGGATGGGGAGGGGGGAGCTTGCGGAGGTGATGAGCCAAACTCGGGGGTGGGTGTGGGGAGGGAATGGCGAGGAGGAAGAAGACGCCATTACAGGTGGTTCAAGAGAGGTTCTGGGGGCTGCATTGCTTTCATTGCTTTCCTTTCAAACTCATAGTTGACCATATGGCGTAAGGGCGGTCCATTGTACATACATTGCGAGGACGGCCGCGCCAAGCCTGCGGCTCAAAGGCTGTGTAATACATGTCGAATATAATAAAATCTCATGGGGAGCATCATAATTTGACCGTCCTAACTATGTCGGACTTGGTTTGCTCCCAGAAACAGCGGCTTTACTCTTCCGTCGTTTAGGCTTCCCTGGGACTGTAGGGCTTATCGGGCTCTTTTCCCCTCCGCCTCTAGAACCCTTCCTCCCCGTTGCTGGCGAGGTTGATATCGCTGTAGGCGCGGATGCCGCTGGCAGTGAGGCTTTACTTTGTGCAGCCTGGTTCTGGGCCTGCGCATGTGCATGCGTTGAAGAGAGATGGAATGCCCCTGGCTCTCCGACTAGCGGATTCTCATCCATATACTCACTGCTATGGCGTAATGACAGGTGGAAAGACTCTGCTAGAGCAAGCTCATCACTATAGTTGCTCCCGGGTTTAGATGCACTGGACGATACCATAGTCTTGGCATTCCGCAAATCGGCACCCAGCATAGGTGTGCTCTCCTTGCTGGCTTGCGAAGCTTGAGTACTGGCGGGTGCGAGGGACTTGACCACTGGGGGGACGTATGTATACCCCAATGATGGGGTGAAGTTTGGGAGAGAAGAGGCCGTCGAAAGAAACTTTGTTAAAGACGTTAAGGTAGAGAGCTAAGGAGCTAGGTATTAGCATGAGAATCCCCGCTTGCAGCAAAATATTTTTTCCGCATACCATTACGCTATTAATGACAAGACCTACTGGGGGCGCCATGTAGATATTCTCATTAACCACAAAGTAAGAACCTAGGACGGTGATCTCGTCTTCTAGCCCTGGCCTTTTCCGCCGGTTTTGCTTTCTGACAACCCACACATTTTCAGACCCGTCTTGGGATCCGACTGATCGTGAGGGCTCAAAGGCGACCATGAATTCTAGTCCTTGCATCGTCTGCAATCGCCCTTCAAATGCTTCACGGGTCTGGAGGATATGGAGCATGGAGGCATTGTACGTAGCCTGGGTCATAAGGGTTGCGTTGTTCGATGTCTGATCGAAGAAAGGACATTGATAGAAATATGGCAGGACTATGAGCTAGTTAGTGCCAAAGTCGGAGGTGATATCAAGAGCATACTCCCCTGAATTTGTATGAATTCCACCCATTGACTGGGCAATATGCGGAGCGCGCCATTGCATCTCATCCAGCGGCGGTTCTTGTGGAATATCCATTTTTTAAAGTCGCAGGCTGTCTAGGTTCGCTTCAGGTTCGCAAACGGGAGAACATTTGCGCGTTGGAGTACAGAAGAGCACACGGAGATCACATGTTTTCGCGAGCGCGTCGCAACACGACAACTCCACGGCTTCCCAACCAACCCGGTCCTCAAATCATGACTCGAAGCAAGCAGCTCTGGTCAGGAGATATTGCGCTAGACAGCTATTCTGCCCCTCTTCAAGGTATATCCCGTCTCAAAGCGTTGGCGACCCTTGCTGACAGACCACGTTAAGACATTTCCCTAACGGCCTCCAGCAATTTCAAGCCGGGAAATAAAGCGTTAATACCACAGAATGCAGAGCTCTCATTTCTCTCATTCGTTGTTCCCTCGCGAATTCCGCTGTACCTGGTTGTCGGACGGGGCCTTGACGTCTGGACCGATAACGAAGCAACGGAATCATGGTTCCGGAATGTCTTTTCAAGCAGCCCTGGTCAGTTTGCGGATGGGGGAGGGTATACGGGGTGGTGGAATACCCACAGGGTCCAATCGGATATTGGAGTTTTACTCCATGTAGAGGGCCACTCTAATAGGGCAGATTTAAATTCAGAGGCAACGACAGGCCCGAAGATCACAGAAGTGTTGTTGTACGGAGCAATATCGGAGAATTCAAAAGCTGGACAGCTTCCTACCCCTCTTCCAATTCCTTCGCCGATACTACCAGCAGCAGTCAGTGGAAACGTAGCGACCACCGCCGTCGCGAAAGAGCTGCGTGTTCATGCTCTACTACTATCTTCAGAGAGGGTCTATTCAGATGCTCAAGCCGTTACTGCTGGAGTTAATACGGAGGATCTCACAACACCCAAAGCAGCATTCCAAGAATCAGGGTTTGTTGATGCTCAATTCTTACCTCCACTATCCCACAGCAGGGGGCATAAAACTCAACCACTACTAAAGCGTAGGAGAGGCGAACCCCTATTTGAGAACACCACCGAAAAGTCTAGGAGTGATGGCAAAAACATATCCCAGGATATTGTTAATTCTGGACCTCCTCCTCCACTAACTCCTCAACCCGTCATGATCAAAGCGGATACTCTGAACACGGGACCTGAACCCCCAGTCGAAACAGGGGAGAACCCAGCCAATTTCGGTAGATCATCAAGAGAGGGCTCCATTAGCACAAAGCCGCAAAGCTCTGATAATCGGCGCCATTGGTTGTCAAGGTCCGGTTCTCTCCACCTACCGGATATTGCTATATCTAAAGAGGGAAAACCAACTGATCAAACACGAAGCACCCATAAGCGAAATACACTCAATGATGCCAAGCAGTCGTTGCTACCCACACTTACCAACACTACCAAAGGCGATGGCGGACACCAGGTTACCCAGACAGGCATATCGAAACCCCCCGACCTCCCCGAAACATCGAAAATCATTGAAACTCGGAACAAAGAGATGTTGTCGCGCATCGTCATGACAGGAATGCGTATATATGGTCTACAGCAACAAAAGAAACCCAACAAGCTCCGAGGTATATCAGATGGTCCTGTCACGACTGACAGTCAAGCCTCTTTGGAGATCGATGAGTACAAGCTCGTCTACCACCAGACCTTCAAGGGTGCTTGCTTTGCTTTCGTAAGTTTATAGATCGCTCTCTCTTCAGTCACATATGTTTGGGCTTTTCTAACGGGTCGTGGTCGGACCATGGCCAGCGCCGTTACATTGCTACAACGCCGCTGAAGCAAGACTACATGCGCGATGTCGTGGACAAGCTCCTAGCAGTTTTCTGCAACGATCCTCTAGTTGTAAGTAAGCCTGAAGATGGCGTTACTACTTTTGGGCAAGAGAGCGTGGAGGAGAGTCCATTTGGCCCAGACTCGGGTCAGCGGCAGTTCAAGATGACTGCAGTTGGCAACAGAGGGGTCAGCACTCCGAGAATCAGACGAAGACCCGCCAATCGCGCTGTAGGGGAACCGCCTCCTAGGCCAGCCATGGACATAGGAGGCGAATCACCGCTGGCAAGAAGGAACGCTAGTGCTACCAGCAGCATAGAGATGATTACTTTGCCGCGCACCCAAGAAAGCCCCAATATAGTCGGCCCTTCCGTTTGCTCCAAGCGCAGAAAATCTGCAATGACGTCTCCAAGCCCAGAGCGATCGGTGCGGGACGGTTAGCGTTACGGTGAAACATATGAATCTCTGATTTGTGTCCCGGGATGTGAGGAAGCCTGCTGGCTGCTTAGTCATACACGTCTAACGGCTTCCCCAGTTGAGCCTCCGGATCGGAAAAACTATTCGGAGCTTGAGCCGCTAAGTATTGTTTTACATATCCAGTCAAACGGATCAGTCTGTACCATCAACCACCAACCATGGCCGCGCATAAACCAAACACGACTAACAACTCTATGGAGATGGCACCCAGCGCACTGGACCTGCCACGAACGCCCCATATCCTCCTAATTGACGCGTTTGACTCGTTTACGAATAATCTTGCATCATTACTGCACGAGACCACCGGTGCTTCAATATGCATCGTGAAGATTACCACTGAACCAAGTAAATTATTGCATCTACTGAAGCAGGCAGATGCCGTCGTCGTAAGTCCTGGCCCGGGCACGCCAGCAAATCCGGGCGACGTCGGTATCATCAATATGCTTTGGACACTGAGCGACGAATACCTCCTTCCCGTTCTAGGTGTCTGCCTCGGGTTCCAGAGCTTGGCTCTGGCATTTGGTGGGGAGATTGAGAAGCTCAAGGAGCCAAAGCATGGCATTGTGTCGGAAATCATTCACTCAGACACATCAATATTTTCAGGGGTTGAAGTCATTAACGCTACACGATACCACTCGCTACACGCAAACATTGGCCATGACATTCAAGTACTCAAGGCAGTTGAGCAACCAGGAGACCTGTGGAAATCGACCTCCCTATCGCCACAACTCGAGCCATTAGCGTGGACGTTCGACAAGGATAATGGTGCTGTTTTAATGGCAACAAAGCACGCCAGCAAGCCATTCTGGGGTGTGCAGTATCACCCAGAGTCTATCTGCACCGGCAGCGATAGCACGAAAGTTATTCTCAACTGGTGGAAGGAAGTGGGTGAGTGGAACTCAAAGAGACAGAGAGTACCTGTCCGCGTGTGTACTCCGGTCGCTCAGGACGGATTTCCTATTGGTAGACACCAACGAAAACGGTCTCCTATGAGTAGCCTTGAGGCCAAAGGAGCTGTCATCCAGTCCCCTACAGAGGTATTACTCAACCCCAGTTACAACTTCGGGAGACATGTCTAACACCCCGTAGATACTAAAAGAATCTTTCCCGAAAGCTGAGTCTAAACAAACTAAGATAGGCGAGATTGTTATATCCCGGAAGGCATATTTACCGGATGCTGGTATCACTGCACTCTGCAGAATGCTGCGTTCTAGGGACCAACGCTTCATGATCTTGGAGTCTGCGGGCAATGTCCATGACCTGAGCAGATATCACATCATTGGGCTTGTATATCCTGGCTCAACTAAAAGGCTTGATTATCTACAGCGCAAGAACATCATTATCGAAACTTCCGATGATATCCGACGGCCAGATAGTCGATCTTACGACCTCGGGAAGCTCAGTTGCTCTCCATGGAGCTTTTTGAGGTGGTACCTGGAGCAGAGGAGAGCTACCGGAGGGCTTGAATGGTCACCATTCTGGGGAGGGTTCATGGGCTATAGCACTTACGAGATGGGCCTCAATACCCTAGGAGTGACGACCACGGATAACGGCGACGATCCAGATATGAGCTTTTACTTCATCGAGAGGAGCATCGTTATTGATCGCCACCTCGGTACATTCTGCGTTCAGAGCATAAAAGGAGGCGATGAACAGTGGGTCGGTATGGCTACTAGCAGCATCATATCCCTGGGAGTTAGTGAGCACATAAACCCACCCGAAACCCGCGGTTTTCACTTCACACCGGAACTGAAAGAGTGCGTTCAGAGGAGCACAGTCGCGAAACCGAACGAGCAGACGTACAAAGAGAAGATTCGCAAATGCCAGGCATTTATCCGCGCTGGAGATTCATATGAGATTTGTCTTACCGCACAGACGAAAGTCAAATTACCATTGTACTATACTCACACAAATGGAGAACTTGTCCGCAATGATTTTGCTTGGCAGCTGTACCAGTCCCTTCGATATCGGAATCCCGCTCCATTCTCAGCCTTCATGCAGCTTGGCAAAACAACCATAATCAGCAGCAGCCCTGAGCGGTTCCTGAGTTGGACCCGAGACGGACTGTGTCAGATGCGGCCAATCAAAGGGACGGTCAAGAAACACCCGCAAGTGACACGAGAGATGGCTACATGGATTCTAGGACAAGATAAAGAGAGGGCGGAAAACTTGATGATTGTTGATCTCATTAGACATGATCTCTATGGCATTGCCGGTGCTGGGGGAGTCAAGGTGCCAAAGTTGATGATCGTTGAGGAATACGAGACTGTCTATCAGCTTGTGAGCGTCATTGAAGCACACCTTACCACTCCAAACCCCTGGGTTCCCCCGCCCGAGGAACCAAGTGACTATGAGGAAGTGGGCTCCCAGGCCGGTTTCACGGGCATCAGTGTCCTAGCCACGGCTCTTCCCCCCGGCTCTATGACCGGTGCACCCAAATACCGTTCCTGTCAACTCCTCCACCACATTGAGGATCACCACCCCCGCGGGATCTACTCTGGTGTTCTAGGCTACATGTCCGTCTGCGGCGGCGGCGACTTTTCCGTCATAATCCGCTCAGCGATACGCCGGGACGAAGAGTTGGACTGTGTGACGGCGTGTGAACCGGAAGCGGAGGGATTTGCGGGAAATGCGCATGAGATCTGGAGGATTGGTGCTGGGGGGGCCGTTACGGCGTTGAGTACAGAACAAGGGGAGTGGGATGAGATGAACACGAAACTAGAGAGCACATTGAGGGCTTTTGGGGTATCGGAGAAATAAGAAATTAGAATGGGGGGCTATCCGGCCACGTTTCAACACACGCCACTTCACGATCCCACTCACGAGTAATGGTTAATGGGTTTCTCGGTCTATTAATATGGCGAGCGATCGCTTTTTTCCTTCTTCCCCCACACAGGCATTTTAAGGTATCTCCTACCACAACATTACCCTCCCCCCCCCCTGTTTCTGTAATAGATTCGGATGTAGACGACTAGACGCATGGCTAAAATCAAATTAGAAGTTGATGTTTGGGGCTAGAAATATATCTCTTTTTATCCCCACCAATCCCTCAATTCCAACTCCATAACAATAGGTAATAATAACAGTAATAATAATAGTAATGATAATAATGGTAGTAATAAATTAAGCCCAAAAGCTGAGAACAATATGATTAAATACTACCAGCCTGTTGTACCTCCCCCCATTTGATCCATTTCTCAAGTTTCTCCCGAACCTTCTTTCTCCGTCTAGCAGTCTCTTCTTCATCCTCACCGTAGAAGACGATATTCTGTTCCTCACCACTATTATAATAGCCATCGTACTGCCCATCCAAACACGGATCGTACGTTCTATAGCACTCCCTCCTACTGGTGGCAGCTTTGAGAAGGCGACTTGTCGGTCTGAGATTTGTCCTGCGCTATTCATGTGTGCGCATAGTAATAATGACGACTCGTTCCGCAAGCTGATGTTACTTAGCTCCATTCTCACCCATAATCCCATGTCTGTGTCTAGTGATGATGGTGGTCCGGTAACGTCCAAGTATGGCTGCAAGTCGAAGCACAATGCCACATCACTGAACAGCATCCGCCAAGTGAGGAACTATAGGTTGTGTAATGGGGTCGATGTTGATGCCGGTAGAATTGGTTGGAATGTCACTGTGTACAAGTCGTTATGAGGTGGGAGGGTGACGAAAATAACATTCTAGAACCCGGTGACCGCTAGAGATGGCTTGCGACATGATTACAAGAATGATCGCACTATACTCTTTGGGCGGGATAGACCGACTTGAAATGTATAAAAATTCTACGTTGATTCTCGGTTTCCATACAATTTTATATGCATTTTGACCACTGTTTACTATCGCACCCGGTACCTGAGCTGCGCAGGGTAACGGCTGGGGAGGTGCTCGCCTGGAAATAAGGTCGGGGCGATGGACTCCATTCTTATAGCAAGGGCCTGGGATCGGGGTGGAGCTGCGTATTCATATTCTTCTAACGCAATAATTCTATAACGCGAGGTTCTTACAGCGCGACTCGACTGTATTATTTATCACAAACTCCATACCGTTGCGAGGCTGATATCTTACAGGCACGATGCCTCCAGTTTCAGACCTCGTCCGAGACTCAAGGCTCGAGACAGCGTTCTACGAGAAGTATACACAACACGTCTACAATGTCTCTGGAGCGAATCCTCGACAACGAAAGATCAGAAAGGAAGAGCGTTGGGAAAGACGCGGATATCTTGGCACTGGCACTTTTGGAACCGTATGGCTGGAGAGGTTAGTCACGAATGGTAGTGAAGAAGAGTATAGAGCTATCAAGGAGATAAAAAAGGGCGCGCAGCAGTCTGGGGCTATTGATTATAGCCGCGAGTTAGAGGCCATTGCCAAGTTCTCCCATCAAAAGGTGCGAGAAAGTTTACTCGTCCACATCCGCTCTCCTATAGACTACTGGAAGCTTATAAAAAAGGTAGTACAATATGTGCTTTGTGAAATCGTTTGGATGGTATGAGAGTCCTAGGTGTGTGTTTATCGCTATGGAATATTTTCCTCTTGGTGATCTCCAAAATTACCTTTCGTCACCATTACCAGAAAGAGACACGCAGCAGATTACCTACCAAGTCTTAGAGGGCCTGTTATTTATGCATGATAATGGGTTTGCCCATCGGGATTTAAAACCGAATGTAAGTTTCGTTGTTTCTTTCCTATACAGCTATAGCTTTTCGTGCGTCCTCTATCGCCCGAATATAGCTGAAAATTGCAGAATATCCTTGTAAAATCCAAAGGCCCAGACTGGTGGGTGAAAATAGGTGATTTTGGGATCAGCAAGCGAGCAGAAGAGGGTCTGACGGCTCTTCGGACTTTCAGTGGTACTCTGGGCTTCCTCGCACCGGAAGTACTTGCGCAGCATGGCATTTTGGACGACAGTGACTTCGGGGCTAGAAAAGAATACACTGTTGCTGTTGATATATGGTCATTGGGTGAGATTGCTTTTCGTGCTTTAACTGGAGAGCAGCCTTTTCCCATCAGATCCTTGAGGACATATGTCAGAGGAGCTTCACCTTTTCCTGTAGAGATGTTACAGGCACATAATGTTAGTGAAGAAGGCTGTGACTTTCTATATAGCTTAATGGCTCCAATGCCGGGGGACCGCTTGACTGCCAAGGATGCCTTATCACATATCTGGATCCAAAAACCATTATCACCAAGGGGATCTGCTGAAATGCAAAGGTATCTCTTTTGTCCATCAAGACAAGTTTCAACATTCTGTAATTTACTCGATCATACTAACATTATGCGTAGGTCTAGCCCTGTGATAGGGGAAGCGATACCTTCTCCAGAACATCCGACAACAGAGGCATCAGCGCGCTGGACCACTCTAGATGTTACTATGTCCAAACCAAATACCCCGGTGAATCCAGTGTTCACTGAAGAGCCTCCCGCTATGCTTGGGCCAGTACAAAATACTACAAACACAGTTACCCATTATGAGCAGGACAGGTATGACGAACTGGCGGCCTCCGAATCCAACGACGAGACTGTCAGGCTCTGGGACTCTGCCACAATGGCAGCATGCCATATACTCGAGGGCCATTTAAATTTTGTCTACAGGGCGACCTTCTCGCCGGACAGCAAGATAGTGGCGTCTGCATCCAGGGACAAGACAGTCAGGCTTTGGGACTCTGCCTCGGGAACAGTGCGCTGTATACTCGAGGGCCATTCAGACGAGGTCATTCGTGCAGCCTTCTCGCCAGACGGCAAGCTAGTGGCATCCGCATCCTACGACAAGACGGTCAGGCTCTGGGACTCTGCCTCGGGAGCAGTGCGCCATATACTCAAGGGCCATTCAGATATGATCCGGGATATAGCCTTCTCGCCAGACGGCAAGCTAGTGGCGTCCGCATCCAGGGACAAGGCAGTCAGGCTTTGGAACTCTGCCTCGGGAACAGTGCGCTGTATACTCGATGGCCATTCAGGTATGATCTGGGAGATAGCCTTCTCGCCAGACGGCAAGCTAGTGGCATCTGCATCCAACGACAAGACAGTCAGGCTCTGGGACACTTCCTGGGGAGCAGTGCGCCATATACTCGAGGGCCATTTAGGTGAGGTCTATGGTGTAGCCTTCTCGCCAGACGGCGGGCTAGTGGCGTCCGCATCCAGGGACAAGACAGTCAGGCTTTGGGACTCTGCCTCAGGAACAGTGCGCCGCATACTCAATGGTCATTCAGGTATAGTCTATAGTGTAACATTTTCGCCAGACGGCAAGCTAGTGGCATCTGCATCCGGCGACAAGACGGTCAGGCTCTGGGACTCTACCTGGGAAGCAGCTTGCTGTATACTCGAGGGTCATTCTGAGGTCCATGGTGTAGCTTTCTCGCCAGACGGCAAGCTAGTGGCATCTGCATCCAATGACAAGACAGTCAGGCTCTGGGACTCTGCCTGGGGAGCAGTGCACTGTATACTCGAGGGTCATTCAGGTAGGGTCTATGGTGTAGCCTTCTCGCCAGACAGCAATCTAGTGGCATCTGCGTCTGGCGACAAGACGGTCAGGCTCTGGGACTCCTCCTTGGGAGCAGGTTAGCGTTCCTTTATCTCCTTTGATATCCTTTTTACTATTCCCTTCGACGAGTATTAAGCATTGTAATGATGCTAGGAGCACCTCTCTCGAGATGGCGTTCGAGCCCCTAAATCTCTTCCCTGATAGAGAGTCCCCCTTAAGGGAAGGCGTCCCTCGAGAATCATACAGCTTTTCCGGAAGGGGATAGGGTTCAGCAGTCAATACCGAAACTTCTCCAAACCAGGCCCCTCCCGAAATACTCCCTACACCACCCCTAGCATATCATTCTGCACATTGAGGATGCTGTACACGATTGCTAGGTCGCGCCAAAAGCGAACGTCATTTCTTCTACATGGCGAAAATACTGCACACAGTTACTTAGCACCTGACCAAGTACGTATCGTACTACCCCCCCCAAATACATGTCAGTCTAGCTCTATATGATTCTATATTTACTACCGATTTATCATATATACACATCTTGGTCGGTGCCATTCATCATCCTTTGCGAACCACTACATCGGGGAATTATTGCTTTCCTTCACCCCGTTTGTGAGACGGAGATGGGACTTTGAATTTGCGATTGGGAAATCATGCTGGCTGCCGTTGGTTCGCGGCGTCATTTTTGCGAGGGTAGTTCATAGTTCATTGTTTTAAGGTGTCTCTATAGAAATTCTCGACTTTATAACAGCCATCTTCTCAAACCGCACATCAGGATACTATTTTCTCTGGGTGGGTTGATAGCATCGCTCATCTCATACAAACAGTATCGTTTTTTCATCTTAGAATAATTTCAATCAATCCGAGTATACCTACCTACTCGTGAGCATCTATTCAAGTATGAAACTCCGCCTTATCATCTGAGCCCTGCCAGTAGTTATGCCCTGAGAGCAATAGATTCTGTGAGGCAGCCAGAATCCCCTGCTCGAATCTCTCTAGTTTCATAAGTGCCTGTCTATTTATGTGTCGAATAAGGACATTTGCAATGAGAGAAAGGAGCATGCTCTGGTAGAATGACAAAGGGTAATAAATAGCTTTCTCTTCTGCAACAAACTGTGCGGGTATCGTCGTGCCTTGCCCAAAACAACTAGCCGTACGGCTTTTGTATGTCACTGGTCACTTGTAGAATTCTTTGATGTGCTTCAGTATCCGAGTTCGAAGTTTGTGCTTGGCAGTTGTTCTTGTTAAGTCTACATGTAAAGGTCAATATGTCATACTCTAGACCATTCAGTAGCAATCCGAGACAGAGATGATTTAAAAGACTCACTGGTAGCTGTCTTTTTGGGCTCTAGGTCGTCGATAGAAGGGTAAGTCATCTTGGTGACAACTGGAGGTGGTACATTTTTTTTGTTCGCTTCGCCTTTTTCTTGATACCGCGCTTCTTGTTCCCATCCTGAAATCTCCCACGCGCTTGCATAACCCATAACCATATGTTTCCGACACATGTCAATTATTGCCTTAAAGATCTCTATTATTTCTTTAGTTGAACGCCTCTTACCTTTCTTAAGGCGCCTCCCACTGCTATGACTAACCCCTCTGATTTAGACATCATCCTAAAGAAACCGATCGGAGAGGGACTGGACGAATTTCGGCGTCTGTTTCAGTCAACATGTACGGATCTGGGAATCTCTGAATCGCCAAATGTAGTAGGACAAGTCATCATCTCAGCGGTCTCATGCAAATGTGAGATATCTTTCTTTACGACCAGGTTCTTGCTAACAAACACAGGTGCCAAACTATAGTACTAAGACTCATCCTTGCCTCAGAAGACCTTCCAGCAGCCTGGATCCTTCTTTCCAAGAATACGACTGGTGTCCTTCTCGATGATATTGTTCGCTTCGCGCCCATCAGGAAAATTTAATGTACCACAAACCGTTACGTTATGCGAACGAGTCATTAGGAGTGCACCCAGCACAGAGATCTAGAGTGTGGTATACGACCTTGTTACAGAGCCAAGGGCGGCTATGCCACTGGTCATCTTCAATAAAGCCACAACTTGACACGCTATTTAGATCTACTTCGTCTTCGCAGCAAGGCAAAGAACAACTCCACGACGATATAGATCATCGCATCCTACAAGAGGTTCATGGCTGCGTTTACAATGATACAGGATGCTTCTTTGATAAGTGCTTTGAGGGAAAAGCTTGGTCATCTATCGTGGGGCGGGTCATTCGAGATATGAACCCGAGGATAGTCGGTAACCGCTGGATAGATTATCCAGACCCGCCATCTCAGGATGCTTTCTCGGCGTGGTTTCGGGACTCCAGTCAGCATTCTTCCCGAGAGGGCGCGGTGCAAACTACTTGCCTCCTACCTTGTCACTCAGTGGCTCAGACTGTAAGTGCAAGCCCGATCTTTTTCTAGCACTTTCAGGTACTACCAAACACGATGCAAGATATAGCTGGGCAGATGCGCGACTCATCGGCGAGCTTAAACAAAGTGAGAACTCGAATGATTATAAGAAAGAATTTCTTTGGCTCTGCGGATACGCTCGGGAGGTGTTTACAAGTCAACCAACACGGCTAATTCGATATGGCTTTGTTATTCATGAATCCATGATAGAACTGTGGGTATTTGACTGATCCTGACCATACAGCTGCAAGAAATTCGATCTCCACATGAACCTATCTGAAGTTAGTTAACCAGCTATTTGGAGGACAAGATATTTATCTATATCGCAACGATAAACAAAACTGGGATAATCAACTCTAACAGAGAGCGGGGAAAAGTTTCCTTCGATGATTCGTTCGGGCTCAGCAGAAAACGCGTCAATCCGTCCGTGTCTGAGAGCGGGCGGGATACTAGGAGCCGCTCTGCGAGCCATGGACCAGACATTGCGGCATTTCAGCGAGGGCTCCAAACAGCATCTGCATTGTACATACTGTCTTAACTTCTACACCATCCAAACCCCCACATTTCCCCACCACCAATCCCAGACCACACGCGCACAAAAAAAAGTGCTCATTTGGGAGCATAATATAATATATAAACAACACATATAACCCCCCCCCCCCACCACCACCCTCTCCATCTCAGACCCACCAGCCGAGACCCGCCGCCTACTCGCGGTTGTTGTTGTTGTTGTTGTTGTTGTTGTTGTTGTTGTGTGATCAACCCACCCAGCTCAATAGGCTAAAGCGGCGTGTATGTATGTATATATAATGCATCCCGGCAAGCCGGCCCCACAACACGTGTCAATGGTAAACGCATCCATACTTACACACACACAAAGTGGTTGTCGTCGCTGTTATTTCAGCTTTTTTTTATTTCTTTTTTTTTATTTTTTTTTTTTTCGGGGGAAGAGACGAGGGAAGGGGGATGGATGATGGATTGGATTGGTCATGGATGTATATCATGCATGGGGTTGTATATCATGGGATGTAGATCGTTGGATGTGGAGGTATGGATGCATGGATGTATGGATATATAATATATATATATATACATGTGAGCATGGGGCAGGGGGTACAACCCCGCCTTTTTTTTTTTTTTTTTGTTTATTTTTGTTTATTTTTGTTGATGTTTGTTTTTATAACAATCTAATATCTGGTTTTTTTTTTTTTATCCGTGTGGAGGGGCTTATCTATGAAGGAGGGGGGAGTGGGTGGGGAGGAAGAGAAAGGACGGGAATGAAAAAAGGAAGAGACGATACCTCCCGCCGGAAAGAGATGCAGGGTCTGTATTTAAATTTTTTTTTTTTACAGATTGCGGGGGGCGGGGGGGGGATAAATAGGCCGAGTGTGTGAGTGTGTTGTTGTTTTGGTGGCAGGGAAAATGGAAAATGATAAACGATTCCTCCCCTTTTGTGAATGCTAAACACTGAAAGGAACTTGTTTTCTCTTATGCATCAGAGTTTCCCTCTCCATATAGAATAGAAGAGAGGGCGTCTGCTTTCCCTAGCCCTAGCCTCTCAGTTCCACAGTCCTCCCGCATCACCCCGCTCCTCTTCCCACCCTAGAATGCCTCCCTCCTCTGCTAGCCCCATAACCAGCAAGCCTAGTGCTATCCATCCCCACCAACCCATCCTCCTCACTACCTCCCCTAACAGATTCTGTGGCCTTGCGACGCCATTGGTATAAATGTATGTCACTGCATCGAGTGGTGTCGTGGTTATGCGGGTCGTGGTTGATGTTGACGATGTTGATGTAGCACTGGTGAAGACAGTCGTGACGACTGTGACGGTTGTTGCGTTTGTTCCGTTAATGGGAAAGGTGGTTGTGAGCAGAGTGGTGATTGTCGAAGGGGCGGAGGATGGTGGTGGGGTTGAGATTGAGAACGTGGTGATGGGTGTGGGGTTGAGGATCGGGACGAGCGCTTTCTCGATAAGCAATACTGGGGACCCTTCTTCCGCCTTCCTAACCTTCAACTGCTCAGTCACCTCTCTCTTCTTTTCTCCGTACATTCGCCCATCCCAAATGCCATTGCAAGCTGCCTTATCCACCCTCTTCCAGGTCGCATGCCCCCTCCCATCCTTATTCCCGATAACACTCTCACTTATCCCAGTGCTCAAGTCCAGACCAATTCCACCTCTATCCACCGCTAGGACATTCGCGCACCCAACCGCCCCGCAGACACGAATACAGCTGCCGCATTCGCGATGTGAGAGGCCCTGTACAGCAGTGATGCGGCTTAGGTCGAGAGAGTCGTAAGGCATACCGCAGAAGGGCGGGTTATGAGGAGCATGTGGGCCAAAGACAGGGTAGTCTTCAACCGTAATGAGGTCGGAGCCAGAGGTTGAGGCGGCGGCAGGGTGGAGGTAGAGGGCGATGACGGTGAGGGACGCGGTAATGATTGCGGTCTTCATTGTCGTTGCTATCGTGTATCTCTTGAAAAAAGCTTCAGAAACTCCAATAAGGCGAACCAGTTTCAAAATTTGCCCAGCAGAGCCAACCCTTGTCTTGCGAAGAAACCGCCCCGGGTGTTGAGAAAGAAAAAAAAGGCCCAGCTAGAGAGAAAGGAGTGGCGGTGAATAGTATAAAGTGACCGTATCACAGCAACTTATAAACAACAACTGCCGTGGTACCCAGCCTGCACGCAGCGAGCAAAGGAATGACCGTCGCACCCTCTATTCCTTCGCCTCCATTCAGGGTCGTGCCAGCACCACCGCCGCCGCATATTTATATCGCTCATCGCTCAAGCCCAGAGCCAGAGAGCTGCGGGCCAGCGGCATCCGAGTGCAGCACATATGTACACACGATACGCGTCGCAGGTATTCGCAGAGAGAGTCTCGAGCAAAGTCGCCGACGCACATGTGGGCCCGAGGCGGCTGCACACAGGCAGGGGCGAGGGAATAGCTACGGGACGATGCACTTGGGATTAGTCAATTCTGCTGGGAGGCGTTGTGGCCGTGTGGTACCTGACCAGTCTCGCGTGCGCTGTTGTTTTGGATAGAGACCGTCCCCAACGCACGCAAATGTGGCGGCACCGACTGTGCGTAAATGCGTCGATGCGCGACAAATGAGGCCGGTACGCAGTCGTGAGTTTCGTCTCTCGTCTCACAGCATTCCGCATCGCATATGCACAACATGGACATGGGCGGGACGTGGACGGGCTCTCTTGTCTCGTCTCTCTTGTCTCTCTGTCTTGTCTCTTGAGCAGCTAATCCATCTCTACAGACTCCATCGCCTCCCTGCCCCGTTACTCCACAGCTCACGGCGGCCAGAATGGCGATTTCTCAGTCAGTGCTTAACAACAATATCCACCGTGGCGCCTGCTTGGCACCAGTGCTCTGTACATACTATACAATGGGTCACCCAACATTATCGTGCAATAATAGGACGAGCGTGCGTTCCAAGGCCTCTATTTATTTTCAGTTCATCTGGCCGTAATTGACTCGCATGTCGCAATGTCGCGCTGTGCGCACTGTATTACCAAATCGGGTTATCTCAGCCGTCGTCGTCGTCATCACTGGAGTCGTCGCGATCGCCCACTCGATCCTTGACGATAACCACGCAATTCTCCCGTCCCGTCCAGATTCGCCGCTGCTTTTCCCCGAGTACGCTGCTATCCATGAATAGCGCGCTTGTATCAGCCCTAGCCCTCGCCCCCCCCTGCACTACGTCTGTCACACCCCCCCCCCGTCCGCGCAATCCCCCGGCATCACCACCCTCGGACCGGTTTTCGCCGCCTGCCGGCTGCCAGATTCGTATCTCCTCGATCGAGACTCCAATCTCGAACTCGCCTCGACAGAGCATACAGATGCCCATCTCATCCTCTGTCACTTCACCAGCCTGGAGGAGCGGTAGGGGCCGTTGGAGCAGTCCGTTGTGTGCAAAACGCTTGGAGAGATCGAGCGCGATATTGTGGGGCTGGTTGCGAAGACTTGGCTGCAGGCGAAGCAGGGGATAGATCGGCTGGGTAGTGCGGTTGTGGATGCGAGTAGCCAGCGTCACAAGCTCGTCGGTGTACACCTGAAACCTCGATGGCCCCAGCTGGCACACGCTGGCGCTTTCGGGGCTCTCCCGGATGAAGACCTCGACGCAAACATCTTCCACCCTGATAGCATCGACCATTCGTGGATTGAGTCTGACACCGCGCAGCTCAATCGAACCCCGTCTTCCTGTTTGCCCTTCCTCCCAGAATCCGCGGATGAGCTTGAGGATCTCCTCGCGACACCAGAATGCCTCTCTACTGGCCCGCTCGATGTCGGGTGAGACTTTGCTGGCGCTCACGACAAACTGCCGCTGATTAGCTGGATTGAGGGTGGGGATTGCCGCATGCGGGTTCTGGAGGAAAACCCTGTGGAGGGGGAGGACTAGGCGCGACGTGTGTCCTGGTTGTAGACAGTCTGTAGCAGTGTACGCGTCTTCCCATGTGGTCTCGCCAGCCCCATTTTTGGATGGCGATTGCGGGAGGGTTAGGCTGGCAGAATTTGGTGTTGGTTCGCGGACTTGGAGTTCGATCTCTAGAGGTTGCGGCCAGCTATTTCGAACGTCGAGCAGGAGGAGGCAATAATCCCTGGCGTCAGTTGTCCGCCCTAGCCGCTGGCGAAGGGTCTCTATAGTCTTCTCCGCCTGCTCCCTGAGTCGCGTTTTGGTATCTCTTGTGCTGTGGCGGTTGTCCTCGACAGTACAGCCTATCTCGCCCACATCCGCGTCATCCCGCTGACCCTGCTTAACCCACCCAAAGTCTCCAGCAAAAGGCAAAATGTCGACCCTTACTAGTTCAACACTGGCATTGACAGTCACGGTAACTGGTAGCACGACCTGTCTCGTGTAGAACCTGTCCGTTATCTCTTGTCTGGGCACTCCCAAATGCGCATAATCGACCTGGACAGTCGCACTAGTCAAGCCAGGCTTGCCCAATACCTCAATCTCAAAGGTCATAGTCTGGTTGGGGAGGATCACCGGCTCCACGTCTTGTTCCTTTCGTCGCCAACGAAGTGCTTGTTTGTGCGAAAAGAGAAGCTCAAGTTCGTAGAGCTCGGTAGGGGATATGTCTTTGTTACTCATTGCTGCCTGAAGCTGGGTCGTTGTAGAATCTTGGAAAGAGAAGAGGAGAAGATCAACCGGCGTAGATGAGGACAAATTGCGGAGTGTAATGGTAAAGGAACTAGTTTGGCCTTCGAGGATCATCATCGCAGACTGGGAAAGTGAGGTTGACTCCACGACTACCACCGGCTGCTCTTTGATAACTGTTAACTCTAGTATTGTAGGTTTCGGACCTAACGGCCCTTGGTCTCTTAATTTAGACGTTGATGATACCGGACGCTTAGTGGGAGGTTTCGCGGCGGCTAAGCCGATTCTTTTGATTTTGATATCCCTTTCTGCGGACCAAGGCGCTTTGAAGATAGGAAATCTTCGTTCCCTGCAGTCTCGGACTTTCACAACGCATCCGGTAACACGTAGGGGTCCGGCCGCCCAGGCTGTCCCTTCCATAGAAACCACCTGCGTGCGGTAAGGCCCTAAAATCACACTGACCGCATCCGACTCAAACTTGACTCCGTCCGACTCGAGTGAAATGCGTTCTATCAGGACGTCAAAATCAAACAGGTTTTGGAGAACGACTTGAAACTCGGCAGATTCTCCCGTAATTAGTAATCTTTCCACAGTAGCCGCGTTTGGTTTCTTCAGGAATGGGTTATAGATAAATGGGCTTTTCTCCGCCTTCTCCACGATGGCGCCTGCCGCAACCAGTTCGCTTTTTGCGTGTGGTACTGGTGCTTTCCAAGAAGGGTGCTCTGCAACCTCTACCCCCCTAACAAGGAAATCGTCCCAATATTCCGCGTCTATATCTTTCAGGCCAAATTTCGCAGCAGCGCTCACTGTGCGCGAGATATTAGTTGCCAAGCGCACCTGCTCCTCTTTCGATAGGCCTGTGATAGTTTCTATGCCGCTAGGGCCTGGAGCCACTCCACTTCCTGCTGTACGTAGCAGCTCAGCCGTAAAGCGGATGATGCCTTGAAAGTCCGGAAGAGCTTCGCAAAGATTGATGCAGGATCTGAGAGCAACCATTTTCAGATAGAGATTGCCAAATGCACGGAGGGTGCCGTACTCCAGAGTTCTTGACACTACCGCCTCGTTTGAGTCGTCGTAGTTGGCTTCTATCACGCGGCTATCCCGAATGACCTCGCTAGGGTGGTGTGTATTCCTTCGAGTGGGACTCGGCCGCCCTATAGTTGATCCAGCGACTCCGTACGCATCGCCCAAAACTCCCAGTAACTCTCTCACACCACAGCTCGCATCCCCTTCGCCCAGGTCCAGCACACCAGTGCCAGCGCCACCAGCATTCCATGCTGCTAACCCGGTGGCAGGGTGCACCCCCATCTCAGCGGCTCCTAATTTCCTCGCTTGAACAAGCCCAGGTATTAATACACTAATAAGTTCTCTCATTACGAGCGCTTTCTTCCTATGAAGACCTAGGGACGAAAGTACAGAGCAGATTCCGGATAGGATAAGTGTGTGGTCAACGACTGTTAGGTTCGAGCCGGTTGAAGGAGGCAAGGCTCGGAAGAGCATAGCTGTGATTTCTATTCTAGTTGGTGATATGAGCACCCGCGAAGGGGTAAGGTTTGATTTGTTAAGGGGATGAGCGTTGAGAGCCACAAAAGCGAGCGCATCATCGTCGAGCTTGCCATTTGAGAGGTGAACTGCAGCCATAAGTTTCGAGAAGCGTACAATAGTCTCTGAATAGGAGATTTGGGGAAGGGACTCCCCAGCGAAATTCGCTGCTCGATTGTAGAGGTTAAGAATGGTGTTTAGGAGGTCTGGAATTAGGCTAGCGAGATTTTGGAGAGAAACAAAACGGTTCGCGGAGGCCATCGTCTTTGTTGATTGCACGTCCGTTGTGCTACTCGAAGGAGTTTGCTGTGCAGATCTCGACGTCACTTTTTCTGTGACGGGATAGCATACTTGTGGAATTTGGAAATCCATTCCCACCCAAGCAAGCATCAGGAGACTGGCTAGAATATTTTCTAGAGCCTTTGCGTGCCATAGGTGGTCACTATTTGCCCTTGCGATTGTAGCACTCTCCACAAATTCTCGGACAGCATCTACCCATCTTCCCGCATGTAGGTACAAAGATCCTACGACGACACCCACACGTGCCTTTCCTTTATTTCTGGCCCGTTCACTTAAACTACCTGAGCCAAACCCCTGATCGGAGACTCGCTCCAGGGTTGAGTCCCGTTGTGCGCTAGCAGCACTTGAGCGAGTAACAGCGTTTGCTAGAGGTCCTCCAGAGATTGCGCTAGACATTTGATCGAAGGATGTCGGAGGTGGACCCCGAGTTCCACTTGGTGGGGGAAACGCTTGCTGAGGTCCTGGAGCCGATCCCAGGTGTGTAGGAGGCGAAGACGGCAAATGTACGGGCATAGACATGCGGTGGTGGCCGCGGCCGCCCTGCGCTTGGGGCAATATCTGCGAATTTCTTCGACTGAGGCTCCCGGGCGAGTCTGACGCCCAAGAAGACCAACCGTTTGTCGTAATGACACTCTGGGAAGAACTTGGGGATTCGATTGTATAGAGAGCCCGTAGAGACTTGGCAAACGAAGTCATTTCAGCTAGGAGAAGCGACGAGAGATCGCACATGACTGTTTTCATCGTCGTAGTTTTGGACTGCTCCAGTGGCGGTACTGCAATAGCATCATTGGGGAGTACCGGCGGACTTCCGCCTTGTATATAGTCGAAAAAGAGTATCTGGTGTACTAGCGCTTTTGGAAATTGCTCGCGCACATCCTCCATCTCCCGTAGCAGATGCCGCAAATCCCTCTCCTCGGGCGTTCCATTCTGTCCTCCCTCAACATCCCCGCTACCGTTATTTGCACCGACATTGCAGCCGCAACCCAGTTCTGTGCTATCTGCTATCCCGAGCACCATAAGAGGCTCCCTGAACAACTCAAAAGGCGACAGAGCTAGCTGAGACTGGGGAGGGAGCGAAGCAGATAGATCGTAAATAATCCTCCCTGCAGGAAAGGCTAGCGGCGAGAACATCGCTATTTTATTTATCAGCAACTTTCTTGTGAGCAAGAGGGTGTGTCCATACTCCTATTCGAACGTCCATCAGGACTGACATCCCCTAAATGGACTACGTTTTCCGGCTTCAAGCGCTCAGTGAAATCAAAAAACCTTGAGCGTTTGATCCTGCCCAGCGGGAGCAATAGAACCCGCACCCGTGCTGGTGCAATCGGTGACAAAGGGTCGGGCACCATCTTGACATCTGCCCTGCTTCCGTGAAAGCGTGCCGCTATAGTCTGGTAACGAGAGCGAGGCTCTAAAGCCAGTCCATTGTCTGGCGTGTGTCGAGGCTGTGCCTGTTGGAAGAGTTACGTTGCATATCACGTTGTTAGAGGTCTGGGCGATTGGAATAAATTCGGAGGTACAACGTGCAAGCTGCCATCTTCGCTTACATATCCCAGCTCTGTGTGTGGCGACGTCGCTAATCAAGATACAACTGGGTCTCTTACTAGTTGTCTTTACAGTTTAAGCAGTGCCTACAGTTCAGAGACCTCTCTCCTTCCAGTTTTAGTTTCGGCGGCTTTCTTATTGTGGCATTGGTGGAATAGTAAAAAAAAATCCTTCCAATTTTCTCTATAGGTAGAAATCACGAAAAGCAAAGTGTATGCAAACTTCCTCACCACCATTATGCATCGAATGAACCATGGTGTCATGACCCGGCCGTCTATTCGCGACGCTTGCCTCGTGGTGACTGAACTGGTTCAGTCACAACAGCTCTACTGTTGCGACTAGACTAGAACAAATGCTATGCTAGCTGCCTATGCCTTGGTTAGGAGCGGCGGGGAATGCTTTCCATACAGGCAATAATACAATTCCAACACCTCTAGTGGTAGTGGTAGGGATGGTAAGCTGTAATCGTCTGTTCTCGTGGAAGCACTGCGAAAGGCGTTTACGACGGATGTTTCTGCCAACGTTCGCAGGCTGGTTATGTAAAGGGACTCCTTCCGAGTCGGAGGAGGTTGGGCGAGGTCATCGAATGGCGGAACAGAGGAGGTAACAGCCGTTGCAACCGCTCTTAGCGGCATCCAGAAGGACAAAGTGAAAAAAAAGCCCCATGGCTGAGGAGGGGCGGATCGCGGTCGTGATGTGTGAAGGGCAAAGATAGAGAATTGAGGTGGAGGTGGTGGATTTATATTGATGGGGTTGAAGCTGACGAAAAAGCGGCGGGAAGACCAAAGCGAGACGCCCGAGCACCTAGTATTGGAACAAACTTGAGACGGTTACTCAGCCTTATCGCCGAGACGCGTATTGTCCAGCCTCAGCAGAGAGGTGTTTCTAATCCATTTCTGTCGTTTCCAGTGAATTCCCTGGAGTTCTGCCACCAGATTCATATATCTCCAACCCAGTGTGGTCACATATTTCCTGAACTATCTCTGGTTTTACAGAGCGTCATCTATCATGCTCGGAGGGCCGATATATTGCTAACTCTCGAGGCTCAGGCCTCTCTTAGACGCCATATTAGCCACTTTCCACAGCCTCTGTGATTATCCTCCCAGAATGGCCGGAATAGATTTCAACGCCTTAAGGGCGCGGACTATGGGCTCTGGAAACGACGAAGAGGCTGTCACGGTTAACACCAGAGCTCTCATTGACAAAGTGTTGGCGAGATATTCTGGAGAGTGGTGAGCCTAATTCCCTTATCGTGCTCTAGCTTTGCTTTGCTTCCGTAGAAGTTCTATCTGGGGGGAAGAGGCGCAGCACAAATGGATTCGAAAGCTAACTACCAACAGGACCGTTTTGCGTGAACTCATACAGAACGGGGTTGATGCAAATGCAAAAAAGATCACTATCCGTTTTGAGACATCGCCCTCATCGAGTGTCCCAGTACCAGCTTCTACAGATACGTCGTCGTTGCTCAAACACGTCTTGAGACACCACACACTTTACCGCTTAGTCGTGACAAACGACGGGAATCCATTCGAAGCCAGCGACTGGTCGCGGCTCAAGCGGATTGCAGAAGGCAATCCAGATGAAACGAAGATTGGGGCATTTGGAGTGGGATTCTACAGTGTCTTCGCAGACTGTGAGGAACCGTTCGTTAGTTCAGGAACTGAAGCAATGGCCTTCTATTGGAAGAAAAATTCCCTATTCACGAGGAGGCTGAGGGTTCCCGATGGCCAGGGAAGCCGAGATACAAGCTTTGTTCTGGATTACCGAAGCAAAACTGCGCCAGTACCGCCTCTTTTGGGTCTCAGCCAGTTTCTAGCTACCAGCCTTACATTTGTGGGGTTACAGAGTTTAGAGCTGTGGCTGGATCAGTGGAATTTATTAACTCTTACTAAGAAATTAGACCCGGGTGTAAGTGTGGCGTTGCCTCGAGATATCGTACCGAGAACGGAAGATGGGTTACTAGTGGTTAAAAGTATCGAAAGGGAGAGCGCGCAGATACACGCAAAGTGGTTGAATGTTGTCGGGTGGAAACCAACGTCTGTTTCAGTGTCTGCTACATCTGACTCTGGTTTTAGCAGCGGGGAAGTGGGAGGTGGGGTGAGCTCTGCGCCATCTCTTAGATCGTTCTTTTCAAAACTTGCAGGCGGGGTGTCAGTGGCGAATTCGGCCGTCGAAAGGGCAGCTAGGTTTGAGGGTGAAACTCAGAAAGCCATTGCTGAAGATATCGCGGGAATATCCATCGCCACTGTTTCCTTGCGTATTACAACTGCCAACGTTGAAAGTTCTGTTTCGACCTCATATGCGCGGGAGATCGAACGTGCTACGAAGAAGCCACCACCAAAGACTACAAAACTTGCAATATTAACATCATCTCGCGAGGAAGGTGCATTATCCGACCGCGTTTCTTCGCAAAATCGAGTCGATATTTTCTCCACGATGTTGCCGTCTAAGTCCGGAAAGGTTTTTATCGGGTTCCCCACACACCAAACAACGGGGTTGCTTGCCCATATCTCCGCACATTCAGTTATTCCCACTGTCGAACGCGAGTCTATTGATTTGAACGCTCGATGGGTGAGTACCTGGAACTTCGAGATGCTCCGCATAGCTGGTATTGTGTGTAGGGTAGCTTGGTCTGGGGAGATGAATGAGATAAGAGAAACAATGCAAAAAGCAGGTCAAGCGTCAGGTAGAGGAGTAGTGAGGAAAGAGGATGTTGACAATATGATGGCGGATGCTGTTCATGTCTGCAGGCAGTTTACCTTCCAAGAATCAACGCCATCCAATCAGGTGAGCCAACTCGTGGAAGGGGCCTTCTGGATGTGTACCAAACACGCCATAATTGAGGTGTTCTCTACGCGAGGAGTGCTTCCAAGCCGTGAGGTTAGGATCGCGACGGAAGACCTCAGTGGTTTCGTGGATGGTATCCCAGTCATTCCAGAAACTTTGATGAAAGAAGCGAGAGGTTTCGTTAATAGGATTAAAGATTTGGGATTGGTGAATGAAATTACTGTTGCTGATGTAAAGAAGGAGCTTGAAGCCAAGGCTTTGGATGGACGACAGCTTGAGGAATTCCTAAAGTGGGTTGCAAAGAAGGCGAAGAATGGTGACATAGATTCCGCGACAATCAGATCTTTACTAAACGTTGCCATCGCCTCAGTCGCGCAGCATGAGAGCTCCAGCGGACAAACACAACTACTGTTGCTAGGAGGGATTAAGTATTTTGTTAACCCAGCACGTATCTCACCTGACCTACCAATTCCACCAGACGCGATACCATTTATATACACTAAGAGCATTCCGATTCCTGAACTTAGAACGCTGGGTTGGGAGGAGTTGACAATAGTGCCGTGGTTGGAGTTTCTTGTGGAAACTTCTGGCAAAGGCGGTCTCGTCGCCGACAGAGATATTACCGCCTCACCAAAATTTGCCGGCCAAGTGCTTTCGATAGTCTCAAAACAGTGGGATCAGATAAATCAGCCTTCAAGAGCTAAAGTTGTCAGCTTGCTTGAAAGGCGAAATGTCATACCGACCAAACAAGGAATGATGAAACCAGCAGAGGCCTATTTCCCTTCCGTCAAGCTCTTTCCAGATCTTCCGATTGTTGCCGACCTCAATTCTGTAAGGGACAATTTTCTCCTCGCCCTAGGCGTCCGAAAGACCGTTGAGCTGGGCGTCGTTTTCGAGCGCCTCATGTCTGATTCGAAAGTGCAGAGGGAGGTGGAGGGTGGCCCGAGAGCCAGATGGAGCCACGTCGACCTGATCTGCTATTTAGCTTCCGTCCGTGACGATATCCCCACCGCTGACATCAAGCGTCTCAGAGATACGCCGGTTTTTGGTGCCGAAGGAGCGGACCAATCTGTGAGCGGGAAGCGCTACAAGATATCTGATCTATTCGCCCCAGTGGACTCCTTGAGGAGACTGGAACTACCCGTGCTTCAGTGGAATGGGATGTTCCGGCCATCTAGCAAAGAGGGTAAATTCTTATCGTTCTTAGGGTTAAAAACATTTCCATCTATTCCAGAACTGGTACAGACTATATCCAGGGCAGCCTCCAAGGGGGATATGGCGCTGGCAGACCAAGCACTGGCATATTGGATCAGGATGCACCATGAAAATGGGTATGGTGGTTTCGATAGCGCAAGCATCGGAACTCCATTCTTACCACTACAAGGTGAGAAGTTGGTGAAACTCGCGATACCCGCGCAGTGTTTTACGAATGGCGCCGCTACCCTACTGGGCTTTGAAATACTTAGGGGGGACCTGCATCAGCACGCCTTTATCTTTGGAGTTAAGCCTGACCCACCAATGTTAGAGTGCGTCAATCGACTGATAACGAAACCACCGACTACTGAAAGAGGAGCAAAAGACATATTTGGATATTTCTCAACCAGGCTTGGGGAGATCGGACCCCAAAACATCGAAAAGTTGGGCGCCGCTAGAATTGTTCCAATACCTTCTGGGGTCATTCAACCCAACGGCTATATTAAAGAAAAACAAAGCGTACGCCATATCTCACCAAGAAATTGTTTCCTCGGAGACAGCAGTACCTATGGTAGCATCTTCGACTTCGTTGACTTCGGTTCCGAAGCCAATTCATTTCTGTTGAAGGTTGGATCTAAGCACGAACCTACGAAATCGGAAATCGCTTATATGCTGGTTCGAGAGCCTGCGAGACTGTTGAGCGTATTCCAAAGCGCCGAGAAATACTTAGGTCTCTTACGCTCGCTGGCGGACTCATTTGAGTCACTGAAAAAGGACAAGCAGTTGTACAGGGAGATGAAGAGAGCTCCATTCTTGCTCGCCAGCAAAGAGATTCCAGCGAGGTCGTCGAAAATTATCGGGAAAGATCGAAAAGCTAGTGAAAGCTTCGGTGATGATTTTGACGACGAAGACGATATGGGCGGCATTAAGGAGTGGCGTCTTGCTAGCGCTCATGAGATAATAATTGTGGACGACTTCACCAGTTTTAACCTTTTCCGAGAGGAGCTTCTCACAGCTCCACAAGAAGAGGTTCTCGAAACATGGTATATCGAGCTTGGGGCGTCCCTACTTAGCAGTCTTGTGCAAGAAGAGCCGAAAATCGGGTCATTCGTTGATGATCCTGTCGAATCCAGGAAGCTACTCAAATTGGTGTTTGAGCGGTCCAGGCTCTTTTTACACAACATAGAAAGCCGCTTTGTCCGTCATAACGTTAGATGGC
Organism: Geoglossum cookeanum; assembly: GCA_021527025.2. NCBI lineage: Eukaryota > Fungi > Ascomycota > Geoglossomycetes > Geoglossales > Geoglossaceae > Geoglossum > Geoglossum cookeanum. The sequence continues at coordinate 2,207 of JAJDFF020000200.1, read as the reverse complement.
TAGAAAAAAACCTCAGCGTCCAGACGGTGCGCTCAATTTCTCTACGACGCACATTGAAGGGTCATACCGTCTCACACATTGAGAAGCGAACAGCATGTGTCACACAAGACGCCAGGAGGGGTTGGACACTGTGGATCACCGCATCTGGCTATGACATGTTCCAAGTCAGTCAGGGGCTCGTCAACCTCTTATTACTACGCCCACAATTCAACTTAAGCTTGACTTTAATGAGTTTGCTGTCAACGGACCTATATACCTTACGATCTCGTGGCTACAATGTCGACCGAATACTCCGCGCCAAAGCTGAGGAGCAGCGTATCGCGGAACTCAATCGGCAGAGAGAGATCGAGGAACAACGTAAACAAATCCAAGAACAGGACGAACATTGGAAAAAGGAAGTGGAGAGGCAAGGCCGCTCACCGAGAGGGAGACAGGAACAGGTACATATGCCTGGCGCTTTCGGACCAGAGACGCCGGAGCATGATGCAACCCAGCCTTCCATCCAGCAGGGAGAAGTAGGGCAAGAGATGAGAAAATCGAAAGGAATGTTTTCGTCGTTTACTAAAAGGCTGGGGCTGGGCTCGGACGATGCAAGACAATCTACCCGATATCTGCAGTCTTTTCTAGGCGGCAATATAGAGTCCAACGGCCTCCAAAAAGACCTGCCTCCACCACCTTACTCACCGAGCGGAACGACTCCGCAGCAACCTCCCGAACCTGTAACCTCTCCCCACCAGCTCCACCAAAACCTCCTATCAGCCATCCAAGCTTCGCGCTCCTACAATTCCTCGGAGCTCTTCTCCCCGCCCCAGACGAACAATGTCAAAGAAACTGGAACATACTGCGACGCACACCCCAGCCAGGATTTAACAATCATGGGGGAGTCTGCCCAGAGCATCAAGATCTTCCTGTCTAACAGTGTACAAGAAAAATCTAGCTTCCTCAAAGCACACTCATCAGGATTTAATGTGTTTGGGGCGTTGCTACAAGAACTGAGTCCGGTATTTGCGCTTGCCATTGGGTGTCTGCATATGTATTATGACCCGACAGGCGGCACTATTGCTTTCAATTCCAATGGGAGCATATTCTGCAACTACCGCTTCTTTATGCAGTTGCATAAGTTGGGCATACAGCAAGAAAGCCAGCCCGGGGAAAAGAGGGCCGAAGCGTTGGTTTATTGGTTTGTCGTGATCTGCCATGAACTGGCGCATAATCTGGTCTCGACCCATGGTTCCGATCATAGCTTCTACACGTGAGTCATATCAGCCTACTCCTTGATTGATAGCCTTTGCCATGAGGATATCGCACTGACGTTTTACGATTCCTAGTGAACAATTCGTAATGGCGTACTTCACTAAGATGATGGGGAAAGTCATGCGCTTAAGCAACGCTTATCAGAACCCACTCCCGTCAGCCTCATCTCTGATCTAGATAAGATTAGACTTTTTGCTTAGACTACTACCATCCATGATAACCCCACGTCCACCCGTCCGTATTTTACTCCATTAGCTATTTCGCGTGTGAGTGGCTAGCTAGCTACCAAACCACCTCTACTGTTCGTTCCCCCCAACAACAGCAAAGCAGCAACTTACTATAGTCAAGTTTTGCATTAGTTAGCATAAAACAGCGCCTAGATTAGTTGTAGCATATATAGACCAACCAAAAACCAAAAACCAAAGAAAGAAAAGAAAGAAAAAAAGAAAAAAAAAAGAGCCAAACTTCCTCCCCCCCCCACCACTACTACCCTACTACCCTACTACCACAATAACACAGCGAGATTAAAAAACCGGCCCGACCCGCCCTTGCATGCATGCGACGCGCCCCGCGCCCGCGCCCGCGCCCATGCCCATCATCATCATCAACCACCCACCACCCCCCCCCTCGACATCCCATCCCCATCCCCATCCCCATCCCCATCCCATCCTATCCCATCCTCAAACCCCCGCCCCCTCCCCTTTTATTTTATTTTTATTTTATTTTTCCTTATTCATTCCCTTTCCCTTCCCTTTCCCCTTTCCCCTCTTCCTTCCTTTCTTTTTCTTCTTTCCTTTTTCCCTCTCTCCCCCCCCCCTCACCTATCATATTTCACATTATATTCACGATTACGTATGTACGAAGTAGATAGACTGAGTTTTTCGAATGCGAGAGGGGGGAGGGAGGGGGTGGGGATGGGGATGGGGATGGGGATGGGGATGGGGAGGGGGGGG
>JAJDFF020000199.1:0-60196 GCA_021527025.2 Geoglossum cookeanum | reverse complement strand
CCAATCACTTCGCGGAACGACAGCAAAAGCGCGGTGATCCCGAACGCTTCAGCAGCAGGAACCTTGCCGTCAGGCGTGATATGACTTCCGATGATCATGAACGAATATCCAATCAGCCCCAGCAGAGCGAGGGCCAGAATGGTCATGGCGTACAGGCCAGCCATGTGCAGCTTGTCGTTCATCGTCACTTCCTCTTTCTGCGAGGTATCAGGGACCGGCGAGGCGTCGGCGCATCCTCTCCGTCCATGGCGGCCATCAGGCGGTCAACCATCTTCTTTGTTTCCGGCGGGATGTGCAGCGGGAATGCTTGGCCGCTGACAAGCTGGTACTGGATAATCTGGCGCTGCAATCCCCGTATCTGGGTGCGCAACTCGGCCAATTCTCGGTCGCATTTCTTGCGCTCTTCGCCCATCTGAGCCTCGACGGTCGATAGCCGCTCCATCAAGGTTGCCATGACAGTTGCATTGCTGTCAGCCGTGACTTTCGCGTTCGCCGGGCGCGTCTTTAGCCATATGCCAGCCGTGGTTATGATCGACATAAGGATCATCAGCAGGATATAGAATGAAGGCGACAGGCCGACGTTTCGAACCGCTACCGCTGTGACGGGGGCAATTGCGGACATCATCATCATACACCCACCGCTATCCAGAAACCGGGCTTTGGAATATCCAAAGCGCTATATGCCGCGAAAGACAATGTTCCGCATGATGTCGTGCCAGCAGCGTTATCATGCGCCTCGTTGACCGGGTTCGCGCTGGAAACCACGGCAATCGACCAAGACTGATAGGCTTTCGGATACACCGTGACTTCCTGCGAATTCGCCGGGAAAGTCTTCTGACCCCACTGGATGATGAATTTATATCCGTCCGGGCCCGGCAGCAGGAATTCGAGGTATCCGGCGTTCGGATCAAGCAAGGCGCTGCTGACGCGCAACATGCCAAGCGCGGTCGCGGCCAACGTCTTCTGACTGGCATCCATCGCGCTGAACAATTCAGCGACGCTCTTCATGGCGACCGTTGAAGGATCGGTGAAATACGGAACCTTATTGGCAACACCCGCCGTCGCGCCAATTGCGACCAGAGAAGCGGGCCGGTCAGCGAGGTCGTTCCAACTGCTGCCTGTCCCGTCAGCGCCATGGAGCGAGGCGAGCCATTGCATTTCCGTGCCGACGAAGCCGTTATTCACGGCAATCTGATAGGCCGATAGGCCGTTGTTCCCGTTCGTGCCGTTCGTACCGTTCGTGCCGGGCGCGCCGACCAGCGAGGCGAGCCACTGCGATTGCGTACCGACGAAGCCATTCGCCACAGCGACGGCATATGCAGACAGGCCAACGCCGCCCGTATCGCCCTTATCCCCCTTGTCGCCGGGCGGTCCTTGCGGGTCTTGCGGGCGCGTCATCCATATGTCGAATTCCTCGACAGTCGGAATTCTGTCGAATGCGGACTGAAGCGCCAAAAACTGCTGCGCGATCAGCGCGGCGCGCGCGCGCGTATAATCCACAGGTCCAATCGGCGCAGCATAATATTCGTTGCTCATCGTTTCAGCCCCCGCAGCATGCCATAGACCCATACCCCTTGCAGGACATAGCTGCTCACGTCACGCGATGACGAATATATAATGGGAGAAATGCTCTCGCCCTGCCCCGGCGTGTAAGCCTCGGCGCGCGCATTCGTGGGCGATGACCAATAAAATTCGCCCCAATTGTCGATGCCCCACGATCCGCCGGAACCAGTCAGGGAAAAATCCTGCGCCTGATCGAAGGGCTGATAACCGCTGCCGCCGTCGAACTGTGTGACGATGGCCAGCCGCGTTCCCTGTTCGGCTTCCAATTCCACAATCGTCTTCGTGTAGCGCTTCAGATAGAGCGGCTTTCCCTGATGCGCATAGGCAAGCTGAACCATCGCCTCAATTTCAGCGCCGTCGAAGGACGTTCCGACATTCAATTCATAGACCCAGCCGCTATCTGTCCCGACAAAAATGCGTTCAACCTGGTCAATGTCCGCCACATGGCAGCATGTCACAACGAAGGGGTACTGGAACGTCATGGGTTCCGGGTTTTTCCGGCCCATGAAAATCGAAATGCCTGACCCGTCACTGAAGAAGATCAGGTATTGCGCCTTGGTCTTGACGCGCATCGACGCGACGACGCTTATGCCTGCCTTGCGCTTCGCTTCCAGCGTGTCCTTGATCAGCGCCGTATAGGTGCCAAGGCGGAAATTGCCGTATGTCTGGGTTGCGGTGGCATTGCGAATGCCGCCCTCGTCCATATAGAGAACCTGCCCGACCCGCTGCGCGCTGAAGCGATATGCGCCCGCCTCCTTCGATAGCGGCGACTTCACAAAGTCGGTTGCATCATTGCCGGTCAGAACCGACATGCTGCTTTCCGTGGTCACGATCATGGCGTCGGCGGTGTTGGCGATCAGGTTGGTCAATTCGACGCCATAACCTATTTCCCCGGCCCCCAGCAGCGGCGTAAAGTCGCGCGGCAGGCCCAGCGCAGAAAATTGCAGCGAACCCTTGGGGAAACCGAGGAACAGGTGATCCTTATGCTCTGCGATCAGGAATGGCCGGTCATCTATCGAGCCGGTCGGAATGGATATGATGCTGCTGCCGTCGAATTCGAAGGCCGTCCATACGCCATTGACGCCATAGGCGCGCTCAAACCCGGTCGAGGCATAGAAATTGTACGTTGCGAATTCATAGCGCCCGCCCGCCGGGATCGTCACGGCATCAACCGTACCAACGATAGTTGCAACAGCGAACGACGCCCCGGCGCTGATCGTTTCATCCTCCTGAAAGACGCCAGTGATATTGTCGAGGATCAGCGAGCCGGACGCATCGCCCTCTGCCCAATCGGCATTGCTCGCGAGGATGACCTTGCGCACCGTGGCTGTCGCACCAGAAGCGTCCCCACTGATCGAAGCGCCATCAGCTATATCGTTCGGCCCGCCGTTGGCGAAATTCAGAACATGCCCCAGCGGCACAGCCTGCCAGCCGGTCGGCGAGGATTTGAAGGTTCCAGCGTTCGCGCCGTTGTCGCGCCATGAATAGAGCGCGCCGTCATACCATAGAACCCCGCGCACAGGACCAGCGCCCGGCGGCTTCTGAATGGCTGCGCGGCGATTTTCAGATGCCACATAGGCCCATGCGCGTGTCTGGTCGCTATCGTTTCGGTCGGCCAGCGCGGGCGGCGCGCCAATCTTTCCAACGCCCACGCCGCCGACAATGATTGTCTCATCGGGCAGGAAAACGCCGGTCATGTTGTCGATAGCGATGTCGCCCGCTTTCGTGTGGGCGATCCAGTCGCCTGACGTTTCAGTCAGGCCGACAATGCGTCCGGTCGCGGCGCTGGTCATGCCTAATATGGAGTTGCCAACAGCAAACTGCGGGCCGCCGTTGGTGAAACTGCCGACCCAGAACGATGCCTCATGCGGCGCGGGCCGCCCGTCGATGCGCTCAAACCCCTCTGTGCGCTGATAGCCCTTTGGCACGCATTCATGGTTCAGGCAGGCAATGGCGCGGCTGGATGGGATCGAGGTGGCTGAACTCTCCTGATCAAGACCGCCCGCCAATGCCGTGTAGGAGGGCAAGCCGCTCATGCGAAGAAGCCTGTCATATTCGGAGTGCCGGTCTGGGAGTTGACCAGCGCATTGCGTAGCCGTGTGTACTGGTCGCCCTGCGCCTGCATGGCGGGCCACGCCTCATCGGATCGAGCGGCGAGGCGGATAGCCTCTGCCACGATCAGCCGATGATACTGCTTTGGCATTTCCGGCACATCCGTATCGGCCTGCAACTCCTGCGGCGTCAGCCGATATTCGCCGGATAGCGCATACACCTTGTCAGGCTTCGGCCCCAGCATCAGCGCGCCGGTCGGCGATACCGCCCAATATTGCGGGCGCTGCGCGTCATGCGTGCTGCGGCCATACATCGAAACCCAGCGGTCATAGCTGATTTGCGTGATGTCGCCTTCATCACCCGGCCCAATGCCGGGATCGTAAAGCGAGAAGGTGCGGAATGCTGGGCGATCAGGGAGCCATTCAGCAACGCGCGGCAGCGAAAAATCCGCGTCGGCATCATATTCCGTCTGGTTGATCGTCAATATCTTGCCAGTGAACCGACGGCGCATCCATGACCAGTCTTCGCGCTCGTTCTGAATGTCGATCCATGCGTTGCGCACCCAATTGACGCATTGCGCAACGCGGCCAGTGCTGCCGACAATGGTTGTCAGGTTGGGAACGCCAGCGACAGTCCCGCTATCGCTGGCCATTTCCTTGCATAGCTGAAGGAAATTCATTCCCTTACCCCTTTAGGCCATTTCTTCGTTGTCGATGATCGCGTGCCATTCCTCAATCTCTTCACGCGATGGCTGCTGCACGAACACATAGTTGAAGCGACGCGCCTTGTTGACGATCACCTCGTCCTTTTCCATGTCGTGCCGCACAATGTCCTGAATGGAATTGTCGAGCGCCACGACAACGCGATACGGCACATTCAGGTCAACGCCGCGCTTCAACTGCCAGACTACGCCATTGACGCCGACAAAGACATCATCCCCGCCATTGTCGCCCTCGCCGACTTGGATCAGGATCACGGCGCGCGGATCGCCACGGCCAAGACTGCCCTTCAGGCGCGGCGCTGGCGCGGAAAGCGGCTGGCCCGCCTCGATCAGCGTCTCGCTGGCTTCAGCATCAGAATTTTCCGGCGCATCGTCAGCCATGACGAAAATCATTTCGCTGTTCGGCTGAGCGAGGTTGATCATGCTGGTGATCTGCGCATCGGTTTCGCTGCCGGTCAGGTCGAGATTGAGGAAATTCCGAGCGTACAGTGCGCGCTCATGGGCGCTGCTTTCGGAAATCTTCTTCGGGATGATGCTCATAATTTCGGGGTCCACTTGTTATAAGAACGGGCGGGAACTATGCGCCCCCGCCCGTCTTTAGTCGAGAGGCAAGCCGATTAGGCCGCAGGCTTCTTCGCCGCACGCGGCTTGCGCGCGGGCTTTTCCGGGGCGGCGTCTCCTGCCTTTTCAGCGGGCTTTTCTGCATTCTCGGTGCCGACATTGCCAGCATCCGCGTCATCGCCCGACTGCGCGCCGCTATTGCCTTCGCCGTGCAGCGGATCAGGCTCATCGCCGCCCTTCAGAACCGGAGCGCCATCTTCATTGGTAGCGCCCACGCCGGTTTCCACAGTGCCGAGAACGCCCGGCTCCGTGACTGGCTGGCTTTCCGGGATCGGGTGCGGATCGGTGCGGTCTTCGTCAACGGCTGCGGCGGCCAGTGCCGACCCCTCAGCCCCAGCCGCCGCCTCATCGTCCTCATGGACGACAAGCTTGAAACCGGAATTCTCGACAGCTTCACGCTCCCAAGGTTCAAGAGAAATAGGCTTGTTCAGGCTGTATTCCTTCACAACGCCATTGACGCCGACAGGAATAACGGTGCGCCGTTCATCGCTAACGATGGTGACAAGCTTCGCCGTCTTGCTTTCGGAATTATCGGTCATTTCAGCTATCCTTTATGACTGCTGCAAGAGTGATGAAAGGGCGAGGTCTCCCCCGCCCCATCATTAATACTGGTTGCCGGGGCCGCCGCGCGTGGCGAGAACAACCATGATTTCCCCCGCCACGTTCACATCCGTGTCTGCGCCGATGGTGAAGCCCTTCTGAAGCCCCGTGCCATAGCCGCCGTATTCGCTGACCCCCAAAGTGGTGATCTTCGACCGGGTGCTGTCCTTGGTCTTGAAGCCGCTCGCGGCGGCCATACCGCGCCACCATTCAAGCTTTTCCAGATTGGCGGACGTGATGTTGGCAATTTCGACTTTGCCGGGATGGAAACCGCACTTGACGTCGATGGGCGCGCCTGTGCCGGTAATGGTGAACATTGCAACTTCATTCATGTCTCTTCTCCTGCCCTATGGGCCGCGCATGGAGGCCGGGGTTTCCCCCGGCCTTTGTTCGTTAGAGCGCCGTGACAGCGACTTCCAGACGGCACATCCACAGGTCGTTGAGGATGACCGCAGCATACCATGTCTTCCACGACACATAGCCGCGCTGCGCCATCGGGTCGGACTTCGACGGCGTGCCCGGCTGAAGCACCATCGGCGTGATGCTTTCCTTGCCCTTCAACGGAACCTGCGCAAATGCGTCCTGACCGAAAAACAGGATCGGGTACACGTCCGCGCTTGTGCCGCTTGTGGAGACCATTGCGCCCTTTGCGCCGCCAGCGTCGGCGAACGGGGCGAGGTCCGGCGACAGCAGGTAGCGCACCTGCTCAACCGAGCCGATTTCCTGCTCGCTGATGATGTTGCGCGAGCCGTACTTCGCCGTGGGGATGAAGCCCGCCAGATTGCGAATGTCGCTGTCCAAGTCGGTATGCGCCACGGCGACATAGGCAGCTTCGACAGCCGATGTCGCATAGGCCGGACCCGCCGACACAATCCGCGTGATCTTGCGCGCCTTCTGGGCGGCGAGGACGCGGGTGACGGCGCGCTGCTTGTTGAGCGAGATGGCCGTGTTGACCGCCGACCGGCTGGCACCGTTGGCATAGACCACATTGGTCCCGGCCTTCAGGACGCCGTACAGAACCTGCTCGATGGTCGCGCCCGCCTGCTCACCAGCGAGCGTGGTTGCGGTTTCCATCACCGGGTCTTCGCTCAATTCCGTCACCTTGTCGGTGATTTCGATAGGGCGACCGTACTGCTTCAGCGTGACTTCAACGTCCTGATAGCTGATCTTCTGGGCGGTGGGCGTGACGCCTTCGGTAACAGGCGTCATAGCGACGGGGAGAGGCACCGCGCGCCGGAAAATCATCTTTTCCGCCTTGTTGCGCGGCGCGGCCTTGGTCATGCCCATCTTGGACAGGACAAGGAACGGTTCAGCGTGGCGCAGCATGTCAGCGACGGCGTATCCCGCCGTGCGCTGGTTGATATCGCCATAAGTGGTTGTGCCATCGGCCATTTTAAAAACCCCTTGATCAAAAATTGAACGGGGGAGTGGCCGATGGAACTAGATCAGCGTTTGGTCGCTGCCCGCGCATTGAATGCCGCATCAAAATCGTCCGGCACTCCTGCAACAGTCGGGGCCGAACGACGAGGGACGGCCCTGCTGCCTTCCAACTGCCGCTCCCGTTTGGTATCGGTTGCGGTCGGTTGCTGGCTTGCCGCTCGTTCAGCTTTGAACAAGGTCAGAACCTTGCTCACATCCCCGGCGCTGTAGGAAACTGCGAGGTCTTGAATGCTCTTCGGCTGATCATTGACCCATCCGATATAGGATTGGTCACTGCCTATCTCCCGATAATCGGGGTGCGATTTTTCAAGAAGCGCATATTCCTGCGCGAGCGATTGGCTTTCCCTGTCCTCCGCGACTGGCTCAAGCTGCGCCTGCATGCCGGTCATTTTGGTGCGAAGCGCCTCCATCTCCTTCGCCATCTTTTCGGCGAGAGGGCCAACGGCATCTGGATAATCATCCAGCGACGCTTGCACTCTGGCTTCAAGATCATCAGCACTTTCGGGCTGGCGATTGTCTGGTTGGGCTTCCTCGCTTTGCTGGCGTGGCTCCGGGGCTTGCTGCGCCGGGCGTGTATCCAGTTTGCGAGTTAGGGCGGCTACTCGTCCGCGTTGCGACTGGTCGGAGTGCTGGACGCGCTCCCAATGGGAACGCTGTTCGGGCGACATTCCTGCCCACGGGTCGAATTGCGAGCCGGGCTGTGCCGCAACCTCTTCGGCGGCGGCGGGTTCGGAGGCGTCAGACGCATCCGCTTTTTCTTCAACGGCAGGCGCTTCGGCCTGATCGTCAATCTTGTCGCCTCCCATGCGTTCAGCAAAAGCGGCGTCAAAACCTTCCTCGTCCGGGGCATCCGCGCCGCCTTGGTTGGTCTCCTGCTCATTTGCCATAATAGTCGCCTTTCTTCAAATGTTTTTGGGGGTCTTACTTTTGCATGTACGAAACCGACTGGCCGGGTAGCGGCGCATTGTCGATTTCCACCATGTCGATGATGTCGCGATAGCCTGCAATCTGGCCGCGTATTCTGTTCGTTTCGCCAATATCGGATGCGGCTTCCAGCCTGTCGCGCGTTTCCTCGATCCGCTCAAGAATAGCTTGCTTCAGGCCGACCCATTCGTGGCTGTTCTTATTAAGCATCCGCCGAAACCTTCTTCGCGCCCGCCGACACATAGCCGCCTGATCCGGTCGGCTCTTCGCCGCGCGCGTGCGCCTGATCCGCCATCTGCTGCTCGACGCCGACTTCAACCGCCATCTTGCGCTCGCCGCTTTCTATTTGCGCCGTCTTGATTTGCAGGTCGTTCCGCAATTCCTCAAGCGTCAGGTCGCGACTGGTTGCCAATTCAATCAGAGCGGTGCGCTCCTTTAACTGCGCAATCTGCATCTGCATGGCGTCGCTGTTTTTGCGGCTCTCGGCGCTGATCGTGGCGGCCTGAATACGACTTTCCGCGTTGATCGTCGCCGGGTCTTTCGGCTGCTCCTGTTCGGATATCTTCTTGAGCGCGGCGTTATAATCATCCTCGGTCTGCATGACATCCGCCGGGCTGATGAGAAGCGCCTGAAACAACTTCTTCACATTGTCGTATGGCTTCAGCATGGGGGCAATGTTCGGATTGTTCATCAGGTTCGCCACGATGAACATGAGGTTTTGCGCCTGCAATTCGCGCTGCAACAGGACAGACGTGCCGCGCGCATCGACGCTCATATCGCCCTTGATTTCAGCGCGCGTCGAATGCTGCATGTTCCAGTCGTACAGGCGGCGCATGGTCGGCGTGATGATGCCATCATCGTAATTCTTCACGATCCGGCGGAAGATGATGTTCGCAGAATTAGCGAGGATCGCCATGCCGCCGAACGTTTGGGTCGTGTGCGCGCCTTGCTCGCCCTGTTGCGGCATTGGCAGGCCGGTTTCCATGTCGATGAAGTCCAGCGCAATTTTGATGATGCTGGAAATTTCCGCCATGTTGTTCGGGATGTTGAAGAATTCGATAGGCTTCGCTTCATCCTTGCCCACAGCGGCCTTGATGCGAAGCCATATCTTCTTAGGGATCATGGTCCAGTCGCCATCTGCCGGGGCAATGACGGACTTGTCGATGATCGCCTGCGGCCCGACCGACAGCGCGCTATTGTCCAGCGCCATCCGCCATGATGCATTGAGCGCGTGCGCGCTGTCGCCCATGATGTGCGGGATGCCATAGCCGAAAATCGAGGCTTCGCTTTCCTCGACATTGAACACCGAATAGAGCGTCTCGCCGCTGTCCAGCGGGTATTCTGGCGCAATCTTCAGCAGTTCGTTTTCGCAGAAAAAGCAGATGACGCGAAAATCCTCCAACGGATCATCCCGCAATTCGAATTCATCCGCTTCCTTATCGCGGCCCATGGATCGCAGTAGCGCCGCCACCTCGTCGCATTCCAGCGAGCCATGATATTCCCAGCCGATGAAGCGGTTCGTTATCTGGCCGTTCGCCGTGTCGCCGGTCAGGGAGCGCAACTGCGTCATGTATTGAAGGCTGGTCGCGGCTGTCGATGTCGGCGCGCCGCGCTTCTCGCCATTCAGCAAGCGGCGCACGGCGTCGGGATTGAAACCGTGGGTCTGGACCATCTTGCGAAGGTCTTTCTTTGTCCACAGGTAGCGCTCGAATGTGAATTCCGCCTCTTCGATCCGCCGGGCGCTCATGTCAGGAAAGAATGACCACGGATCGACCCGCTTGACCAGCGGGCGAGGGTCGGCGTGCTGCTCAAGCGCATAAACGCCCTGCTCGCCATCTGCGCTCTGCACCGGCATCCAGCGCCCGCGCGTGGACTGATTGACCATCGGGCCTTTCAAGATGCCGGGGCCAAGCATACAGGCGTCATGGATCATATCGCGGCTCTCCTGCGGGTACAGGCTCTCGACAAGCTGATCTTCCATTTCGTCCTGCATCGCCTCTGCGGCGGCGCGGGCCTTCTTGATTTCCTCTTCGGCCACGGCGGCGCGCGCGGCCTGATCATTACCTTCGGCGGTGGCCTTTTCCAGCGCGACCGGATCGTTGTCGTTTTCCGCCCGGTTCGCATTGTCAGCGGCCAGTTCCGCCTTCTTGGTGGCGTCGGCATATTCTTTCGACAGCTTCGGTACAGGCGTGGCCTGAATGCCCCAATTGCGATCCTCTGTCGGGAAAATCAGGTCGACCATGCGGGCTTCCAGCGCAACAGTCTTGGCGCGCGTGACCTTGGCATAGGCCCGCGATTGCTTCGCATCCTTCAGCGCCCGTTCCGTGTCTGGATCGTAATAGCCGTGATAGGCGCGCACGCTTTCCAGCCATCGCCGTTCGACTGGCTCTTTCGCTGTCACCTGCTCATTGGCCAGCGTTGAGAGGCGCTGCACGATGAACGTCACCTGCTCATCAATTTCGGCGCGCGACTTTCCCGCTTGATCCCCTGACCCGATCACGAACGGCTGCGGATTAGCCGCGCCTGCCATGATGGGCTGCTGGATCGTATCGCCGGGCATTGCCATAAGAACGGGTGCGCGCATGATGTTCCCTTAATATCCAGCTATGCCCGGCATTTTGACAGCGGGCATGTTCTCAAGCCCAGCGTCAACGGATGCCTTTGTCCTTGCCACTTCAAGGCCGGACATGCGCAGATAGCGCATACAGTCCATGAGGTGATCGTTCTTCTTCACGATATTGCCTTTTTCGTCGCGGCGATAGAGCCGGTATTCGCCAAAGAAGGATTGCAGCGTGGAGAACACCTTGATGCGGCCAACGCTCAAGTCCAGCCAGCATGTCTGCAAGCCAGCATCGACGCCGTTGAATGCCTTCTGTAATTCAAGGTCGCTTGCGATATAGGACTCCATCAGTTTCTGTCCATCATGCTGATTGCGCCCATCAGCCGCCGGGTCGATAACGCCACGCATCCATGCGCCTCGACCCTTAATCGCGTCGGCATGCACCTGCGGCAATAGCTGCCCGGCCTTGTACTCGCCGAAAATGTATAGCGTGTTCGTGTCCAAGTCCCACGCGCCCCACAGGGCCGCCGTCCAGTTCCAGCCTACGTCCATTGCATAGGCGCGCCGCCAGTGCGGCGGGATGGCGAAGGGATCGACCTTTATTGACGCTTCGGAAATCGGATATATCGCGCCAGCACCCATGGACGGGATGCCTTTCGAGCGCGCGTCGCGCAGCCACGGGGGGGTTTCCTCCAGCAACTCGCGCTGTGTGTTCTCGTCCAGATGCGGGATGTCATCCCAACCGGCAGTGATCAGCGCGCGAGAAGCCCCAGCCTTGATGTAGGTCTTTTGCTGCTCTGCGACGTTGATCACTGCGGGCATGGATTTATGCCTTGACCGGCGGGGCCACGACAGCAGGCGTGTTGTTCGGGGCGGTGCCGGAAATGCTCAGCAGGGCCGCGACTACTTCGGCATAGCTGCCAAGCACCTGATCGAAGCCAGAACCGGGGATGGAGCGATCACGCAGCGCCGCAACCTTGGCGATTATGGCGCGGCCCTCGTCGCTGTCGATCCAGCTTTTCGCATCGAGCATGGCCTGATTGTGATCCGCCTGCATTTCAGCGGCCAGTTCCGCCATTTTCTGACGTGGGGTCTTTTCGGTCATTCTTCTGTTCCTTCGATTAGTGAATAGGATGGAGCGCCATCAACAATGGATAGCACAATCTGATCTGCCTCAATAGGTATCAGCCGTTCGTCATCTTCAAGATGGACTTTATCAATCTCCTCTTCCGGGCAGCGACCAGTACGCAGCAAGTCGCCGGTCGATATGGATTTAATCGCATAGTTTTGCGTCACCGCTTCGTCTCCTCCGTTCGGAAATTACTGCCGGTCGCCGCGTACATGAATTGCCCGGCATTCTCCTGCAATTTCCCGTAATAGATGATCGAGCCTGCGGGCTGCCCTGTGTCAATAAAGGAAAGATTTTGCAGAAGTCTTGTATTACTTGAGTTGGTTGCACCAATAATTTTGACAGGATAGTAATCTATAAGTGTTGCCCCGCGATAAATGTACATATAGCAATCAATATCGTCTGGGGAATAAAATCTAACGTCGAAATTTAACGTAATATCACTTCCAGCTTCTTGCTTTGTAACAGTTTGGGTAAATGCGTTAACTGTTCCATATGCAGGAATATACAAATCACTTGTAAGCTGCTGGAAGTATTTTACAGATATAGCGTTGGCAGCAATCGTCGGCGTTGTGATGGTGCCGGGCGTCACTTTATCGCTGGCAATGATAGTTCCATCAACAACAAGATTGCCGCTGATCGACACATCGCCGACGATATCGACGCCGCCGCCGCCATTGCTGTTCGAATAGAGCGTAAGCTGCGCGCGCCCGCCAGCCAGAGCGGTGAAGACGAGGCGGCTCTCTGTATATCCGTTCAGCGTCGCGATGGCGCTGGCGTTCTCCGATATGCTGGCCGTGTTGTCAGCAATGGAGGCGGTCAGCGTGGTGTTGGAGGATGCCAGCGCGGAATTCGTGCTGGCTATCGCCGCCGCGTTCGTCGCGATGTTGGCATTGGCCGTCACAAGCGCGCTCGTCGCGGCTTTCGCTGCTATCTCTTGGTCATAAGCCTTGCGGATGCCGCATAGCAGGTAATCGACGGAAACGGATGCAGCCACCGATCCATAGCTTGACCATGCCCCCATGGCGTATATGCGATAGAAAGAAGCGCCAGCCGGTACGCGGTCCAGCTTGGTGTATGAAAGGATTTGCCCGACTGCCGGTGTGCCAGATAGCGGCGTGCCTGATGTCGTATTGTCTCCCAAGGCCGTCAGAGTGGTCTGGCCCACCAGATTACTACTGCTATCGAAATAATAGACCAGCATGCCGGTCGGCGCGAGCGTGGTTCCTAGATAGCGGATCGACATCAGCAGGACGACATAATCTTTCCCGTTCAAGCTGCCCTGCGGGCTGATATAGGAAAGCCCCACATTGTTGCCCGCGCCGGATACCATGCGAACGGAGTAAGGCTGCGTATCCGTGCCGGTGTTGCGCTGCTGCTGGACGCCATATTCCCATATCGACCAGCTTCCGGGCGGGCCGAAATTGTCGGTGTTCGTATAATCTACAAAATTAGGGTTAGGGTTCAGGATATTGTTCGTGATCGAAGCGGAAATAACTGTGCTGGTCGCGGCGCTGGCGGCGCTGGCCGACGCATTGGTCGCCTGCGTCGTAGCGATATCCGCCTGCGCAAGTGCGGTTGCCGCACTATCTGCGGCTGCACCCGCACTGCCAGCCGCGCCAGATGCGCTTGTGGCCGAGTTGCCAGCATATGTCGCGGAAAGGCTTTAGCTGCTCGATGCCGACGCCGCCGACGCGCTGGCATTGGTCGCATAGGTCTGCGATGCCGTGGCGTATGTGTTCGCCGCGCTGCTCTCGGTGATGTCTTCAAGATACAGGTCTTGCAGGTATGTGATGCCGCCCGCCGCCGCACCATAATTCGCAAGGAAAAGCAGCTTTACCCTGACGGTGCCGGGATAGAATGCCTTCAACCCGCCATTGTACCATGGCGGCGATCCCGGCGGGGTGTATATGCCCGTGAATGTGTCCGAAAGGTCATACCCATAGCCATCAGCTTTCGCGATACCATTCGATGATGTGGTGTACACATTGCCAAGGAAATTTCCGGCACCATCAAAACACTGCATGCCCGCATAGGTGATTTGCGGCGCAACGGTGATCACGCAATGGGAATGAAGCGCATATTTGCGCGCAGTATCAACTTCGATAAATTCAGTGCTGCCAATGCCAGATGACAGGCCCGGCCCGGAATAAACAGCAGTGCCATATGGCGTCGTAGCATAGAAAAAATTACCGGAGCCAAGCGTCCATCCCGGCGCAACAGATGCGCCAACTGTCCCGACATCGAACATGCCGTTCGGTGTCAGGCCGCGCGTGTTGCTATAGCTGCTGGACAAAACCTGACTGACGAGCGCGGCAGATGCCGACCCGCTGGCTTCTACGGCCTTCGTCGTCGCGATATCGGCTTGCGATGTCGCGGTCCCAGCGGCGGCAACAGCATCCAGCCGTGACACTTCTGCCGCCGCAGCGCTCGATCCCGCCGCCGTTGAATATGTCTGCGCCGTTGTCGCGCTGCTGGCGCTGGCTTGCGCGTAATTGTCGCTGTCCTGCGCATAAGACTGTGCCGCGACCGCTTCAGCATGGCTTGCGGCGGCTTCGCCGGTCGCCACAGAGGCATAGGACTCCGAGATGCTGGCATAGCCCGCCGCAGTCGTGTTTGCGCTCTCTGCCCCTATTGCAGCCGCTACAGCGCTGGCCGCCGCCGCCTCAGCCGCAGCAACCGCACCGCTGATGTCAGCCATGTCCAGCGAGTTCTCAATTCGAGCGCTCGATATCTGTGTGATGATCGCCGTGTCGCCGTCGCGGGCGATGAACGACCGAACGTAATAAGCCGTTGGATACGCGGTCAGGAGTGCTTCAGCAGTGCTGGAAGTCTCGTAAGTTTTCCAGCCATCCGCCACCGTCCAGTCGGCATCCTTCACCTGCTCGCCAAACGCGCCGAGGTAATGCCCGTCCTGCGCATAGGCCAGAAAGCCGATGGAAAGCTGCGCATGGTAGCCCAGACCGGCGGCGACCGGATCATCCTTGGTCACGCGCGCGGTGAAGGCGGACAGAAGGATGCTGCCCTGCTGCAACGGTTGCCAGTCGCGCGTCGCCAGAAGCGTGTTCACGTCATATTGCAGGACGCGGCCCGCACCCTCGACGGTGATCAGCTTGCCGATGGTCAGCGGCGGCACATCGACCGGCAACCACTTCCCCGGCTTCTGAAGCTGGTCGGACAGGATATAGAGGAAGCTGCCGTTCGATATTGTCTCAATCTTGGACAGCGAGTGCCGCAAATCCTCAAGCTTCTTCGTCCGCGTCTGAACGGTATCGTTGACCTGAAACTTAAATTCTTCGGGCTTCAGGATCGTCATTAGATCACCTGATCGTCATCTGGCAGGAATTGCTGCACCACGTCCGACATACCTTCCAGCGGCGTGAACGTGAGCATCAATATCCCTTTTGTCGTGGCCGTGCGAATGACCTGCTCATTATACACGTCCATGGGCGGCTCTTCATCGTCCCATATCACATGCTGCGCCGTTCCTTCAAACGATCCGCGTCCCTGCGCATAGGCTTTGAAGCCCAACTTCGACCAGCCGCCAGTGATATGCTTGATTTTGATCGTGTCGAGGAGGTCTTGCACACCCTGCTTCCACGTCACAGAGCCGGGGTGAAGGCCGATGCACTCGCGCGGGATGACGCCAGACCCGTCAACCACCTTGCGTGCGCCGTGATATTCGATGTCGCCGCACAGCGTCGTTTGAACGATGTCCCGCGTCGTCTCGTTCGTCTTGCCGCAGGCCCATGCGCGGATAGGATGCCGAAACCGGCGGCCCTCCCACCATTTTGGATAGCGCCCGGTCAGGTGGCAGGCCATCTCATAGCCGCCAGCGGAGAACGTCTTACCGACGCGGTTGGCGGCCATGAAGCAGCGCGCGCGGATCGACTTGCCAAGCCGGAAGAATTCGAGGTGCTGCGCATAATGGCGGCGCGCCCACGCCTTGAAATTGCCTACCGTCCGCGTCTCATCAGGGAACAGATAGTCGAACTTGCCATAGCGCTCCGCTTCAGCCTCGGCTTCGGCCATAGCGAGAATGAAGTCCACCTGATCGTCAGATAGGCGCAGCGCAATTTCGTCAACCGAAAGGCCTTCCATTCCTGCCCATTGGGAAACGTCGATGAACATGGATTACCGTGACCGGCGGGCATGCGCCTGCGCAATGTGGACGTGATAGTTGTTCTCGCGATAGCCGGTGCCGTTATAGCCCATGGCGAAGGCGCGGCAGGTTTCAGGATCGCTGCTTATCTGGCGGAATGCCGGACCAAGGCCATTGCCTTCCACGAATGCAACGAACGCTTCCAACTGGTCGCCGACCGTCTGCGCCTGCCGCCATGCGAAGCCCCACGGCGATGTCGCCCCACACACGGCATAGTTTTCGCCCAATATCTGAAACCCGCCATAGCTGGCAGACGCGAAGCCCGCATCCACATCCAGCGCCACCGCGTCGAGCAACTGGTCATAGCGCTTCGCCTGCGTGCCGGGATACAGCTTTCGGTTCCATGTCCGCGACGAAATGTGCGGATGGCTGGCATCATAGCGATGGCCGGTGGCCCGGCTGAAGCGGTGCGGCTCAAACAAGATCGCCGGGCGACCGTCGATAAACGGATTGCCCGACGCCTCGCTGTCATAGACCGCATATACCTGTGCCGGAGTGCCGCGCAGGAGGCGTGCGGCATATCCGACATCCTGATCGGTCAGCGCATAATCTGGGCCGTCCGTCAGCGCCGAAAGTATCGCCGGACGCATGGAATTTGCCCATGCGTTAGGGTCAGCATCATAGCCCAGAGACTTGAGGCGACCGGCGAGCGTTTCGAGGTTCATTGGTTATCTTCCATAGTTTAGTTTAAGATTTTCCCTGTAGCGGAACCCATGCGCATTACTTGATTGAGTAAGGCCAATCATCCGGTAATATGTGGGAAAATTGCCTTGATCGCATTGCCTCCAGCGCAAACCCCGTCCGACGATCAGCAACAATAAGCGTTCCCGCTCTGCCACGGCATCGGGCTAGTCTCCCCGCAGGTTTAGTGATCGCCTGCGGGGAGAAATTATTTTGCAGGCTCCCACGACAGCGCTGCACCCTTCGACTGACTGCGCACTATCTTGAGGTCAGACAGCTTAGTGATAGGCTTCCCGTCGATGGTCCCGCCGACAATATGCACACTATGCCCCTTTCCGCCCTCGATACGCAAATGGGTCTGCGCGCCGTAGAATTCCGGATTCGTGATCAGCAGGTCGCCAGATAGATCGCCAACCCATATCCCAGCATTGCGCGCTGGCCCGATGCGGCAGTTGAGCAGATGGCCGGACCCCCAGATGCGGTAGTTACGATAATTGTTCCAAGCATCGCACTGGTCGAACAGATGCTCCGTCCCCTTGCAATCATAGCCGCCATCGCTGTTGTCGTGGGATTTACATAGCCGCCATGTGATGCGCTTGGTCCCGCGCTCATCGCTCATCCCATCGCCGTTCGTATAGCCGCCGTCTGGTTTCATCGTGAAGCCGTACGCCTCGACATTTTCGACCAGCGCGTCATGCACTGTCCCGCGGAACTCTATTCCTACGGGAAGGTCAGAGCCAGACTGCGGACCTTTCCCAAACACCACGCCATTGCGGATCACGATGTCATGCGCGTTCCCCGCAATACGGATTGCCCCGCGTCGGTTGTTCAGTTTGAATCCTTCGAGGATTAGCCCCGTCGCCTCGTTCTGCGCGTCGATGTAGCGGGTTTGCTTTCCGCCCGTGACGTTCGTCAAGCGGGCGTTCGGCTTTAGGGTGCGTTCTGCGGTCATGGTGCTATCCGTTCGTTAGTGTGGAAGATGTCATGCCAACGTTCCCAAATAAGTGCATGCGGCGGCGCCGCTACGCCCCGGACCAGCGATGACACGCTTGATTGAGCCGCCATAGCGAAATGCCGTGCTATCCTCGCGACCGCCAACAATCAGTCGAGAAACGCCAGCCGTATTGGTACCGACGAAATCGCCAGTTCCCGTCGCTAATTCGTTACTGGTCGCATAGGTATCACCGAACGAATAAACTGTGTTGCATAGCTGCCCATTCGTTTTGCTCAACCCAGAACCAACATTGTTCAGGTTAGTGGCTGACCCAGCGACGACGACACAGGCTATTTCACCTGTAGACAGCAATTGCATTCTCGCCATTTCGTCACCCGGCAAACCATCCGGACCATCGTCTAGCGATACAATATAAGAAGTGCCGGACGCTGGGCGTTGAGCAGTATGCAGGATTTGGACCGTCGCTTCCTTGGTGAAGCCCCCCGGTATAACGCCGGAAAGATCGACCATGTGTTGGTATAGCGTGCCAGTCGCGTCTTTGGTTACGCGGGGATCGGCCTCAAATGCCGCCAAAGATGTATAGATGGTCGAACCAATGCGGAACACAGCGTCATCATAGTTCAAGTCGGCCCATGGAATAGCATTATACGGCAACACAGGATCAACGATTTTCCCCGTTCCAACCTTGTAAGAAATGCTCACCCCTTCGATAAATTCGGTAGACGATGCTGCAACGCCCCGAATGCCAATGAACGGATAATAGGTCTGTGACGTATCAAGGAATGTCAAAGGCGCAAGTGTGAATGGCTCGCCCTCAATTGCCCCTTGATTTATGATGAATGCACGACCTTGCTTTACAAACCACCGGATTCCATAGGTTTTCCGGAATCGGGAAAAATTGGTGCCATTTGCTGCGTTCTCAGTCAGAGAGCCAAAGCCGGGGCCTACCGCACTGTCAAGCGACAATGGATAACGCGTACCACCTATGCGCATCGCCTTATATAGCAAATGCGTTGCCCCGGTCGGCGAACTTTCTATTGCAAAACCATCGGCCAAGGCCCCGGCATTTTGATCATTGGAACGTGAAAATCCCATAACAAAATGACGGCTATTTGGGGCAATTGAGCGCAAACCGTTTACTTGGAAATCGATATACTCGACATTGTCCGGGACCATGCCGGGGAAAAACTGATAATATTCCCCCTTGTTAGGGCTGGCGCTGCCATCAACTACAATTTGCAGGCCATTAGCATCGTAGCTGGTTGTCGGCGTCACGCTGCCATACTTGAGTTCTGTCACGCCGGCCGGAAGGCTTCCAACTGTTTTATAGTCTTGCGATATGGTCGTTAGACCAGAAGGTACAGCAGGATTGAGCGCGTCGAATGACGGCGCAGATGCCCCGGACTTCATCGAGTAGACGATGCCCACCGACTTGGTAGTGATCGCCGCATTGGAACCAACTTCAACCGCCCAATAATAGTTGGGATATTCGATTACTCCCGACATCGTAACAGCACCTTCGGCATAACTGCCTGAAGTGGTCGAGCGCGAAAGCACTTTCTTGCCCTGCGAGATCGCCTGCTTGCCATCGGCGCTTAGGAGATATTCATAGACATCACCAACAATCGGCGCTGCTCCGAAGGCAACGGTCTGCCATGTGCCAAGTGCTGCAACGCCTTGTGGCACTGCACGGACTTGGAACGGCAAACCGACACGGAACGGTCCGTAGCTACCCGGACGCGGTGTGCTATCGACCGCTCGGCCAGATTGATCGCCAACAGGGCCAAGATATGTCCACGCGTTGTCATTCTTAGGATTGTTGGTCGCCCATGCGCCGAATTGACTGGTTGCCCCGCCCATGATCAGCGAGCGAGCAAAATAGGTTTGCGAAACACCGGTGAGCAGGTTTGCCTTGAAGCGCTGCATATAGCCAGTGTGGTTCTGCGTGCTGCTACCGTTGCCGATTTCCGGCGACGGCGGATTGAGAAATACAATGCTGTTTGCGGTCCATGAAAGACAGTTTGTCGATGTGGCACGCAAGGTAAGCTGCCCTTGAGGCAACCCGCTGCTGCCACGGACCTGGTATGTCGCAAACCATGTTCCGTCATCGAGTTTTTCTATAAGCATCGTTTCAGTCTGACGGTCAGAGCCGAAGGTAAACAGAGGGAAGCCAGCCGGGATGGTGCCGGTCACATTTGCAAGCAAGCCGCCCGCCTTAGCATCATCGTACACCTTCCATTTGGTATAGTCGCGCGGATCAGCGCCCGCCATCAGGAAGAACATGCCCAATCCACCGTCACTAGTCGGCGTTGAGGCATCATGGTCCGGTGTATATGGCACCATGAAATCTACTAGGCCCGCGTACATGGGGTCGTTTCGGACATCGATCGGCGTGCCATAAACATATGGGCCGATAGTTGCCTTGGAGCCAAGCATCTGCGTCTTTGTAAAGAGTGGCGTCGTCTCTGAGACGCGCTGGAAATTGTAGGCAAAGGGGCCAGTCGGAGTTGGCGTAGGAGTTGGGGTCGGGGTCGGGGTGTTGCTAGTCGTGCCATCCGTCTTCTGGCTGAGATATGGAATACTTGCTGCCGCCAGCACCTCCAAATCTTGCGCGGTCGGCGTGAATGCCACCCCGGTCGGTAGCTGGCGGACAACGCCATTGACGGCAGTGCGAACGCGACCGCTCATGCTGCTCGATATGATGATCTTACCATTGAGCGTCGCGCCGCTATCGACCAACGTATAAGGTACGCCCGCATTTTTCAGCACTTCCAGCACGGCGACCGATGCATCAAAGGGCTTATCGACCGTGATGCGGGTTCGGACGCCGTTGATAGCTAGCCATTCGCCATTAAAGTCGAACCTGTTGATGAGGATCATGGTCACGTCGCGTCACTCCCGGATGGAAGGGCAATCTATACGTTGATGCGGACCACGCTGCAAGTGATGGCATAGCTAGAGCCGATGGCCAGCAGTGGGGCGTTCAGGCTGATCGTGATGGAGCCATTCGCATTGCAGACGCAATCCACGATGGAATAGCCCGCTGGCCGCCCTGTCACGCTCGCGCCGCCGTTCAGCTTATAGCTATCGGCGAACGCGATATAGCGCTGCCCGGCCACTGCGCCAGCCAGCGCCACGGTCACTTCGCGAATGCCGAGCGCGATAGCGATAGCGGCGGTCTGGCCGACGACAACGGAACCGATCAGCGTCTCCCCGCCGGGCGCTGCCGCTCCAGCAGCGCCGGTTGCCCCGGTATCACCTTTGACGCCCTGCGGCCCTTGCGCGCCTGTTGCGCCAGCAGTGCCTTGCAGGCCGGTTGGTCCTGCCGGTCCCTGTGCGCCAGCAGCGCCGGTATCACCCTTCTGTCCCGCTGGACCTTGCGCGCCAGTGTTGCCGGTGTCGCCCTTTGCCCCTGTAGGGCCAGCCGGGCCGGTCGGGCCGGTCGCTCCTGCGCTGCCGCCGCGTGTCTGCACCATGATCAGGGTCCGTAGAAGGTCACGTTGGCGACAGTCTGGGCGGTGGTGCCGACGATCCACAGTTGCGTCGGGTCGCCGTCATAGTCGAGTTCCTGACCGGCGCGACACGGCATGCCTATGCTCGCTGTCGGCTGATGTCCATCATCACGCCATCGAAGGTCGCCGCCCTCTGGGATGATGATGGCGAATTCCGCGCCGGGCGGCACAGTCAGGTCGGTGGGCGCGGTGCCGACTTCCAGTCGCTTGTAGCCCTTGGGCGTAAACGTCTTGGACAGGCCGACCACAACAGCGGCATAAACCTGCCTGCCTTCGGCATCCTCTATCTGAAGGAGGCCTGTCTGCCCATTTGCGCGGTCGGATGAAACAATACCCCGCATCACTTTCTCCTGCGATGTCGGGGTCTTGTTCTAATATGTCGAATGTCGGGCCGGGGATCAACCGGGTAGACGAGGTTTATTCGGTGACGATGTACCAGTCTTCGGCCAGAAGGTCAGTCTGCGACGCCGCCCACGGAGCAACGCTATCGTTCGCATTCTTGATCGCCATATAGGCCGTGTAGCGCATCAGAGCCTCCTTAGATCAGAATGATGGCGCAGATAAATGCACCTGCGGTCCAGAACGCAATGTCCAGATGCGCGCCGGAGCCAAATCGCCGCCCGGCATGCTGGATCAGTTCGCGCACGAGGCAGGCAAAGCAGGATGCTATGAACGCCAACAACACAGACACGCCGACGCCGCTGACCAGCAGGAAGACGATCAGCGCGCCAGCAGCCGCGTGCGCGGTCTGGTCGAGGATTTGGCGGGGGAGCGGATGCTGCATGTCAGTGACGGTTCACATAGGCGATGCAGGCACAGATGGCCGCGACGATACCAAAGGTCGCCAGCGGCCAACTATCGAGGGCATGAAGGACAATGGTCATCAGCGCAGCTTCTCATACGGGTTTACGATGCGCCAGCCGGGTTGGGGGAGGTCGGGGACCACGTACACGTCAACGCCCTCGAATTGCATCGGGCCGGGCTGGTGCCGCTGATAGTGGTATGTCATGTGCCGCATGGCATACATCAGCGCGGCCTCGCAATCATGCGTCACCTCTATGCGGATCAGCCGCCGGGCATACTCCGACGACATGACCGGCGCAAACTGTTGGTTCACCTCGCCGCCACACAAGGCCGCGATGTGCCTGTACGCCGCCTCACGAATGCCAGTGAAGATAGCTTCGGCGTCCTTCTGACGCTGGCGATAACTGTCCATGCCGTTAAGCACGTCAGCCAGCACTCCGGGAGATAGTTTCAGGTCTCCATATGTGGCCGAAGCCGCTACAGCGCTGGCCGCCGCCTTGACGGCATCCTGAAGATGCAATGGCGGCATCGGCTGGTTCGGGTCTTCGGCCACCTGCTGCGATGGATGCGAGCCATTCTGGAACTGCTGCAACTCCATCGTGTCCTTGATAGCGTCCTTCTCGTCCTCGGTCATGAGTTGCCCTCCGTCAGCCTGTGGCGCAGCGCCATGGCATCCCACCATGCGTTATGCTGGATCGCGCCGGGCAGTGTCGTGGGGTAGCAATCGACCCGCACGAATTCGAACGTCATCGCGTGGATGGATGCCATGGTGCCGGGGCCGGTCAGGATGGCGTTGCACAGGTGCGCGATGTCGATGGGCCAGTCGCTGATGACATGCGGCTTGACGTCGTCGGCGAAGAAGTTGGCGAGGACGTATGCGCCCTGCGCGGGCGTCTCGATCATGTGATACGGCGTCGGCGCAATGTTCAGGAGCGGCATGACGTTGACCCGAACCCAATCATCACTGATGACGCCGGGCCTATAGATCAGATAGATGCTCTCGCCATCCTCACGCACCAACGCCAGCGACAGCAAGCGCGGGCCGTCGAATTCCGTGTCGAGATAGTATTTCATGCCTTACCGCCTTGCCTTTGGTGGTGGAACCATAGCGCGGGCGTTGAAGCCCGCTTCGAATTCGCTGTCGATTATACGACGCTCTGGCCCGTTGAAAAACCACCATGTCACGTCGCGGTTATATCCGTCCGGCTTGTCCATGGGCTTCAGCGGGATCGTGGTGGAGCGCTTCCTGCCGCCAGAACGCCATTCATCGCGCATGCGATCATGCCCCGCGCGGCCAAGCGCCAATTCCTTCAGGATCACGCCAGCAGCGAACATCGGCACGCTGAACATGGCCGTTACAAGCGATGCGCTCATGGCCCAGACCGTCCAGCGGGCGGGGATGCCCTCCACCGCACCCACGACGCCGACGCTCGCCACGATCAGGAATGCGACGAATGCCAGCGCAAATAAGAGATAAGACACAAGCAGCAGTCTTTCAGCTATCTTCAACATTGGCCGTTTTCCGCCGTTTCTTGAAAATGGGCATGGCTTATTTTTTATACCACACCGGGATTTCGGGTCATTTCAAATAAGCTGCGCGATCAAATAAGCGCACAAAGCGATATATGCGATGATCAGAGAGACGGCCCAGCGCTCCATCACTTCGCCTCAATGGCCGCGCGGAGCATGTCAGCGACGGCTTCACGCCGTTCCTCGCTGGTCAGGCCCGCAAAGCCCTTCTCTGTCTTCTCAACGCGCACGTCGCGGACGTTGGTGAATGCGCCGCCGACTTCCTTGGACGCCTGCTCCAGCGTGGCGTTGGCCAGCGTCATGTTCTTGGCCTTCAGCGCCCGCTGGTACGTCTCGTTCAGCGCGTTCAGTCTGAAGCCCTGATTGGCAATGGGGATCGCTGAAACGTCCTCAAGATAGCGCTTGCGCTCAATGTCGAACAGTTCGATCCACTTCTGCCCGGCCTCATAGCAACTGAGTTGCGGGTGATAGCATCGCACCTGCTTGTTGTCCGGCTTCACGTCGAATTGATCTTCCACCATCACCTGAATTTCAGGGATCGGCACGAAGCGCGCGTGAGCCGTGACAATCAGGGCTTTCATTTGCTCGTTCAATTCTGCCATGGCGTTCGCATTCTGGGGGTCATGAGGGGGAAATCGCCCGTCTTTCCTATCATTCATCGCCGCGCGACGATAGAGGCGTGTCCGGCATGTCTGGGCAGGCTTCCTGCATCATAGCGAGATAGGTCTTTCCTGCCTTCATTCCCGCATGATGGAACGACTTCAATGTCGAGCGGTTTGCGGTGACGATCCTTGCGCGCTCATCATCTGGCATGATCAGCGGCAACTTTGTCGTTCCTGCGACCTCCTTTGCAGCCTGCGCGATCAGGTCGAGCGTTTCTTGCGGGATGCCGGGCGGCGGGAGGTATGTCACCAAGGCTTCACTGCCCCGCGCAGAGAAGTCTATGCCGATATAGCACCGGCCTTTGTCGATGGCCTCGCAAATGCCGACGCCGTGCTGCTCATCGAACCATGTTCTGTATATCTCGGTCATGTCGCTTCCCGCCGCTGGTACTCGCCGCACCATTCGTGGGGTTCGTGACCAACATGTTTAGGAAAGCGGCGGCAATTCACATACGCTTGTCCGCGCTGATATGGTCTCTCCCTGAGTGTGCCGAACCGGCATGTTAGGCAGGTTTCGTTGTCCATGGCTATTCATCCCTCTTCATGTCTTCGACCATAGCGCGGATGCCCGCGATGGTTTCGGCGCGGTTATCGAGTGCGAAAGGCACGAATGGGCGGCCACCGCAGATTTTGACGCACAAATGGTTCGCCTGACGAACCGTGATGCCGCTCTTGGCGACGCCGGGATCGTCATGGGCTTCCAGCCGGTCAGCGACGTTGCTGAATATGGGCCAGTCCGATGCCGGGCAGGGGTTGTGGTCGAGATAGGTCACTGTCCGTCATCCTTTTCGACTATCCAGCTATTCACCCAACTTATCGGCCCTTGGGGGAAAGGATATGGTGCTTGGACATAGTGGGCTTTTGGAGGAGCCATTACAGCCAACTTCAGCCCGCGTCGATCAAGCGCCGCCAGATAGCGCGCGCACCATCCATCGTCGCCCTTGCCTGCCTCATCGCCTGCGCTCTGGACGCGAGCCAGATATGTGGCTGGCTTGTCTTTGGCGTGGATGAAGGTCAGGCAGTACGCCTCCGCGAATTCCTCCCATGTGCATTCGCCGTCGCGTAGCTTGGCGAGGTTTTCGGAGAATTCCTCAAGCATGAAGGCGTATGCGGCGTGATCGCGCTTCGGGTCGATGCACTTCGCCGCCTGACGGATCATGTTCACTGCATTGATGCGCATCAGAAGCCCTCCACGGTGTTGCAGCGGTGCGGAGATACGCGAATGCCGCATGTGCAGATATATTCGCAGCGGTTGATTTCCTCCAAGGCTGCGCGTGCGAGGCCGCGAACGACTGTGCGAGCATTATTCTCCCCGCTGAAGTCCAGAAGGTCGAACAGACGTGGGAATTCGCCTTCATCGTCCTTTATCACTGCGTTCTGCATGGCCTTAGCGATGCGTTCGATCAGTTGCTGATCGTCGGAGGGGGTTGCGCTGGCGGCGAGGGCGGCTTTTGCGGCATCCACCACTTCGCGGGTTAATCCCCATCCACCATCGTGATGATCGGCAATGTTGTCCGCAGCGTCGAACAGAATTTTAAGAGCACCCTCCCGCGCCTCGGTTGCAGCGGGCGGGGCGGCAACTGTTGCAATTTTTGCAATAGTTGGCGAGGCGTAGAGCGGGTTTTCGGTCCAATAAGGATATTCGCCGACGCCAGCTTTGGTGTGCCTTAAATCCACATATTCACCATCTGTATCGCGATACATCCACGCCACCGGCTCCTCACTCGCAATGCGATTGGTGGCAAGCGCTGCGTTCAAGTCCGAAATCAGCGTCTGCCACTTACAAATGGACACTCGCCCGTCGCCCTGTTCCAAGGCTTTGGCTAAGCCAGCAATGCGCATTTTCAGATCGCTGCCATCATAAAAGACCAGCGGCAATTCAAACACCTGCTCACTCGCAGGGGCTTGGGCGAGGGCGGCTTTGCGGTATGCGCGAATTTCCGCAACCATCTGACGAACCTCTGACCCGACAAGGCTAACCGCATCCCGCTTCGACGCTTCATAATGCTTTGTCAGATCATCGTCGCTCATAGGCAGTCCGAAGTACTCCACCGCCCCGGCGCTCGGCTGGCTGGCGAGGCGGTCATCGGTTATTGCCTCAGCAATGGCGCTTTTATAGCGACGACGATAGCAAAGGTCTCCACTTTCGCCTTTTGCTGGCAAAAAATTGTCCATTATCCATTCAACAGAATTCACCACGTCTTCTGCGATTTGTTCGGGGGTTTTGCGTTCGTCCCGGT
Organism: Geoglossum cookeanum; assembly: GCA_021527025.2. Lineage (NCBI taxonomy): Eukaryota > Fungi > Ascomycota > Geoglossomycetes > Geoglossales > Geoglossaceae > Geoglossum > Geoglossum cookeanum. The sequence continues at coordinate 34,040 of JAJDFF020000199.1, read as the reverse complement.
CAGCCTTCGTCGGCTCTGCATTGCGGTCGGTCATGATGGTGCCTTTCAAAATGGGATGACGTAAGGGCATTGGGCCTGCTCACCTTCGATAGTACATGTCCCCCGATAACATTCTGTGTGGCGCTCAAGCAGTGCATCGTAAGCAATGCGATCAGCGGCAATTGCTTCGTCGCTGATACTCCATTCGCCGCACCAGCTTCGGGAGTGCAGATTGGAAGGAAAGACGTTACCGCAACTGGCGAGGTAAATCGGCGGATTGCGATGGCATTCCGATTGATCGCCGTCATAGTAGCGGCATCGGGCGCATGTCTCTCTACTCACGCCCCGCCCCCTTCCGTGAGGTTGGCTGCGATGCAGGGGATGCACGTCACATCAGCGTCCCCGCAGCGCGGGTCAGCCACAATAATGACCCGGCCCCGACTGAGAAATAGACGGCCCGTCATATGCTCTTGCAGTGTTCGACCGCAGACCGTTCGGTTATCGTCTTCAATCGCGGAAATCAGATGCACCTTGCTCATGACTTCTTCCCTTCGATTGTGTGGGTGGGCGGTGCATATTGAACCGGAATGGCGAAAACTTCGACCGGATCAGCGCCGAAATGCGGGTGCGTGATCGTCTTAATCTCGCATTCCCGCCAAGGTATCGTCAGGCACGTTTCGCCCTCAACGCCGCCACCTTTTGGGTAGCCGCGCCGAATAACGACATTGCGATAGTCTCGCCACAACAGGCGGCGCTCCCAAAACGGGGTGACAAGCCGGTATTCCTCGACTTTGGTGCCATCGCGTATCTGATCGAAATAGATGCCGTTGACTGGCAAAATCAGGTCGCCGCTCACAGCCCCTCCTCCCGCGCGATGGCTGGGGAATTGCAGTGAAAGCCGCAGCCTCCAAAATCAGCGCCACGCACCTTGGTTGATTGGTTCGCTGGAATTTCGTCAAGATACCCACGGATATTGTGTATTTTTCCGTCCATGCCGCGCTCTCGGCCCAGAATGACAGGTTGTGCACCGAACCGCCGCGCTTGCTCACTGCGACGGGCGAACACTTCCGGGAAATGCTTGCGGATCAGCGCCCAATAATTCGGGCTGCTCGATTTCACACACCCGATGCAATTCCCGTTCGGCATGCCGATGTCATAGACATATGGCCGCTTGACGCCGTGCTGCCTCAGGATGTTGTGCGTGTCCCGCTTTTTCAGGCCCATGTCGATCAGCGGCGACGCCTGCTTGAGAAGCGGATAGTCCGCCAGCATCCCCACGAAGCGCGCAGCATCCAGCTTGTCGGCGGTATAGCCCCAATAGTGCGTATCGCTGGGCAACTGGTAGTTCATGCGCGGGGCGAATTTCATCTCCCCCGTGCATGGCGCTCCATTCATGCCGGATAGATAAGCCCGATCCTCAAAGACATCATCAATGGTCGCATAGCGCTCGCTACGGATGCGGATAATGGGCTTGCCATACCACTGCTCAAGATCATTGATGAAGCGATGACTGTCCTCATGAACGCTATCGCCAAGGTCGCAATGGATTGGCTGCGCGTCGGGATCGTCCATCAGGACAAAATGCGCCATCACAGCGCTGTTGACGCCATCGACCCAGAGCAACCGGCGACCAGCGCCCCAATCGAGCGCCAGAGTGCCTTGCGGGTTTACAGCCCGTCTTGGCATCACCCTATCTCCCGCAGCGCCTCAATGGCGGAAAACCTGTTCGCCAGCGCGCAAAGTTGATCCGTATCGCCTTGGTCGAAGCCTTGCGCCGGGACCGTGTTCTGAAAAATGCGAGCGGCCAAATCTTTCAGAAACTCGATGTCGCCGGACTGAATGACAGCCTCGTAAGCGGCACGGCGGGTTTCTTCCTCGAATTTGGCGAAGGCTTGGACGAGGGGATCGTGATCGCGAGCGCCGCTGCGCATTTTGTCAGCAAGGCCAATCATTCTAATTGCGATGTCGGCATAATCAGCCGCAGCTTCTCTCGCCCTCTCGCTCACCTCAACCATTGCTGTTCTCCTGTGGGGTGGCGAGGCCGCGAAGGGCTGCGGCGGTCAGGGCTAGGGCTGGGGTTTTGGCTACCGTATCAGCAGCAAATATCCCCTCGCCGATAGTATAGGCGACCCCGCGACCTTGCTCGCTGCTAACCGACCAATCGTGACCTTCCGGCACCAACGTCATCGCCGCGTCTATGCTGGCGGTGTACGGAAATGCGCGCGGCTTTTCCTTGCCTCGCGGCCCCCAATCTGCCGCATAATCCCAAGGCAGGCCCAGTGCGGTTGCAATCTCAGCATCCACCTCCCGATCTGGCCCCGTCAAAGCCTCCACCCGCGCGGCGAGTTCGCTTAGGTTGGTCATGGCTGGTCTCCCAGAACGATCAGCGCCTCAAGCGCCACAGCGTCAACTTCGCGATAGCAGGCGCGGTCGATAGTATCCCACGACAGGCCAGTCCGGCACAGGATCATATGGAACGTCTCGCCGCGAATGCGGATATTCATGTCGCCCTGCTCGCTGATGCGCTTCAGCACGGCGCGGATAAGGCGCTTCTCCCGGTCGATGCGCTTGAAGGTTTCGTTGTGGCGCTGAAGGTGGTTGAGCGCCTGATCGTCTTCGCGGTCGTACAGGCTCATGACGTGATCCCCAACATAGCCTTGGCGACGCGGATGAAGGCGAGGCGATCAACTGAGAACATGGGCGCAGTAGTGGAGCGCTCTGCCGTGAGCAGCCATTCGTTCAACTCGACCTGATCTGCGAAAGGCGCACCTGCCGCCGGGCCGCGCTTGCGATCAGTTTCCACCGCCCGCGCTTCGCGTTCCGCCAGTAGTTCGACCGCCACGCCTTCACTGTGATCATCGGAGCGCAGCGCGCGGACAAACAGGCGAGGCTCTGCGGCGCACAGGGCGTTCCTCTCGTAATTGCGTGCGCGCATCTGCTCGACAACGCGGCTGTTCACAGCCAGCAGTTCGTCCACCCGCGCCGACAGGCGCTTGCGCTCCTCCTGAGCCGCCACATATCCAGCGCCAGCCGCCGCAGCGATCCGGTCAGCCTCGTCGCGCGCTTCGATGGTCTCGATCAGCCATTGATCGAACAATGCCTCGCCGTCTGGCTGCGCAAGAATGGTCTTCGCCCACTTGGCGTCTATCACCTGCATCACAGCAGTTTCCTTTCAGGTGGATGGTTCTCGTTGATCCATTCTTCGACAGCGTGAGCCGCCTCGACATATTCGCGCGACGGAGTTTTCGTCTTCTCCTGACCGGGCCGGAAGGTTTCCCAGATGCGGCGCTGCAAATTCACCGGGATCATACGCCAGTGCTTCAGGCATCCCCACATTGCAGGGGAGACGCGCATTTCGCAGCCGGGCCAGTGGCAGGTATGCTTGCCGTCATAGCCCTTATCGCGTTCGGCGCGCACATAATCAGCCTTGTTCACTAAGGTCACACCAGAAACCTTCCGAGATTAAACGGATCAGCGCACAGAAGGTCATATTCCCGCTGCGCCTCCTCCATCATTTTCTTGCCGTTTTCGATGGCCATCAATGCGCTTTCAGTGGCGCGCATGAAGATAACCTTGCGCGCCGCATCCATGTCTTCGGAACAAGCGATCCGGCATCCACCAAGCCATACGTTGAATTTTTGATCGGCCTTCTGGATGACATACCAACGTCCGCCGATTTCGAACTTTTCAAACTTATTATTCACAGCCCGATCCCCATCAGCTTGTCATCAATGGCGCGGTCGCGGGCGTCATCCGGGTCTGGGCCGTCATCGCGGTCCCATTCTTCGACAATCTCCTGCTCGATGCGCTCAATTTCCGCGCTGGAAAGCAGATACCCAAGATTGCGGTTCACGCCGATCCCGCGCGCCTCATAGTGCACCTCGAATTCCTCCGGGTCGGCAGGCTGCTCTAATGTGGCATCAGCGCCGGGCGAATAGTTGAACGCGACCGTCACGATCAATTCAGCCGAACCGCGCTCGATAACAGTCTTCCAGCTATGCTTCATCACTCTTCACCTGCCTGATCATACGCCGCAGCGGCCAGCGCTAAAAATTCTTCCTTGCTGATGATTGGCTTTTCATTTTCGTCGTCGCAGAGGGTGACGAAATGCGCCGCAGCCGCGATCAAGCCCAGCGGTGCCGCCTGCAACGCAATAATGGGTTCCCCACCGCAGGTTTCGACAGCATCAATTATGTTTTCGATCAGCGGGCGGACGCCAGCCATTATGTCGTCAGCGGCATCCAATACCAAAATGCCGAATTTGCCATTCACATTTATTGCCATCGTCTCAATCCTCAATGAAAAATTCCACAATGTCGCCGGGGCCGGGGTTTCTGTTCGGCCACTGCCAGCGCCATTTCGATGTCGTCTTGCCATTCCTGACCGCCTGCCAGCGATCTATGATCCTGATGCGCGGTATGAACGGATGCCCCGGCGGCAACGGACATGGCCCGCCTTTATGCTCGATCCATGGCAAGCGTCTTCTCCCACTCTGCATCTGCCCATGCCAACAGGTCGATGCCGAACACCTCCGTAAATCGGGCGTGGCCGATGCGGTGGACCGCGCAAGGGTCGTTCTGGTGATGACCAGCGCACAGCGGCGTTATCCGCTTGTGCGTCCGCGTCAGGCGCTGGAAGCCATCACTCACGACATGATGGATGTTCGTTGGGTTATTGCATCCGCTTACCAGACAGGGCAGCGCGGCGATCCGGTCAAGGTGCCTGCGCTCCTCCGCTGTCGCGCCACGCTTCGCCTGGGGCTTCATCCGCTCATGAGATACGCGCCCCTCGTTGCGGCGCGGCTTTTCCCGCTTCGCTTTGATCGGCGCGCGCCGCATCACTTCAGCAGCGCCCATGCAATCAGGCCGACAGCATAAATTCCGCCGCTCATTACCAGCGCTATCGCGATGCCGCGCACAGCCAGCGCCTCTTTGGCGATTTCCCGGCGATATGCCCGGCGGTCGTGGCTCCAATGCTTTCCCATTGCCTTCTCCTATTTTACAAGCCGCAGGCATGTTCCGCACGCCCGCGATATATCCGCCTGCCCGATCAACGGCCCCCGGTTTACAGCCCGCACCATCTGGTCAAGCTTCTCCGATGTCGCGCCGTAGCGTTCGACCACGCCAACGAATTCCTCCACGTCATGCGGACGTGTCGCCCATACCGGCCTCCCGGTTTCCCGCGAAAAGAGCGGCTGGCCGTCGCCGTCGCGCTTCTGCGCGCAGTGGGACAATTCATGCTCGACCAGCGCCATGAACTGAATGTCGGTCATTTCCGCGCAAGCGATCCCGTCCAGCGTGATCAGGAAGTCCGGTACATTGCCGAACCATTCCAGCACCTGCGCCGCCGCGCGCCCGGCAGTCCACTTGTCGCCGTTCGGCGGCATAAGCTGGCACATCCCCAAGATGCGCCGACCGCTCCGCACATTCTCGATATTGGTCCACAGGAAGCCGATTTCCGCCTGCTGAAGATGCACATGTTCCTCGTTGAACAGCGGTGCGCCATCATTGATGAAGTTGTCCAATGCCCAGCGCTGCACCGGGTCGGCCGGCGCGAAGCATGGATCAACGGCATGTAGCAATTCAACAGGCGGGTGCGGGCGCATCAGGCTCTCCACATTACGCAGATGATCAGAACGATCAGTACCACTGCGCCCAATATGTCATGAACGATTGCCGCGTTCATTGTTCGGTCGCCGGTTGCTGGTCGCGGCGGGACTTCGCCAGCGCCGCCACGACGCGCTTATTCAGCTTCTCACGGCTCTGCGACTTCGTGCTGCCAGTCCCGGTCATGGTCTTGTCCCACAACTGCACCGCGAATTCGATTGCGCCGTTCATGATCGCTTCCGGCCCCTCAGCGACGCCGTTCGCCTTCATGACTTCCAGAATGTCCAGCGCTGACGCGAACAGACCGGCGCGAGCCGCCTCGGTGTTGAACAGCAGGCTCTCACGCCGCGCCGCCTCTTCCGCAAGCTGCTTCTCATATTTGCATTCGCCGGTCATCACTTCCCTTTCCACCATGCAGGGCGATGCCCAGCCAGAACATATTCCATTGCGGCTTTTGCCGGGCCGGGGGCTTTCACTTCGCCGTTCTCCCAGCGAGCGACCGTGCGCGCGCCGCCGTGCGCCGGGTCAGGCAGGTACATCAACGTGGCCACGTCAACCTTGGTCAAGCCCAGCCGCTCACGCGCCTTCGTGAATTCAGCGCCGTTGCGAATGCGCTTCATACGACGATTCCGCCATAGCCATCGCCATCGCCATCGCCATCGCCATCGCCAGAGCCATAGCCAGAGCCATCGCCAGAGCCATAGCCATCGCCAGAGCCAGAGCCATAGCCATAGCCATCGCCATAGCCATAGCCATCGCCAGAGCCAGAGCCATCGCCATAGCCATCGCCAGAGCCATAGCCATAGCCAGAGCCACTTTCGGTTCCGGAGATAAGCTTCGCCATATCAGCGCCCCTGAACAGGGGCTTTCGCCCAAGCCTTTACCGCAGCACTATCGGCACTGAAAACGGCAGTTACGCCCTCAAGCGTCAATTCCGACGCCCTCGCGCTGATCTTGCACCCGCTCGTAGGGCCATTTTCGGCAAGCCCGAAAACGCCACCCACGTCAGCAGACCAGTACAGGCACATCCGCGCTTCGGTCAGCTTGATCGGACGGGCATCGACATTTTCGGTGTACCCAAAAACAACGGCGCGCTTATCCGTGCATACGACAACAGGGGCAGCGATGTGCTTAGGTCCAGCAGGCGCGGCAGAATTATTGCTTTCCGTGGCCGCGAACATGGCAGCAAGTTGCTTGGCCTGCCCGATAGTCAGATCATCAATGTTCATTTCATTTCCCTTCTTCTTTGAATTTTCCCAGCCGATCAGGTCGATAGCGATTTTCGCCGCGCGATCCGATTTCAACTTGGCTATGGTGGGGTGGATGGCCATCAGTCGAGCGCGGTCAGCCCCATGGCGCGACGCTCTGCCATCTGATCATCGCCATTGCGGCCATCCTCTTCGATGAATTCGCACTGCCAGCCGTTGATCAGCAGCCATTCCGCGTTGTCGCAGTCATAGGCGACAAATGCCCCTTCCATCTGATCATCGCTGGCGCTGGTTTCGATCATGAACGAATGCAGAGGCGTTTCGACATAGAACAGGCGGGTTTTGTCTTCCTCGCCATATCCGCCTTCAGGGCCGTTCGTCGTCTTGAATGCCATCGGTTTGCCTTCCTCTGAAATCATGGTCGGGCTGGCGCGTGGCCAGCCCTCGCGGATGTCAGTTTACGCGCTTGATGCCGGTTTTCGGATTAATGCCCTTCATGGCTTCGCGATATTCCTTGGCGTCAACCTTGCGGACTTCAACCACTTCGTAAGGCGGAACCTCACGCCACCCGTTAGCGAAGTTGCGAGCCGCGCCGTCATGCGATGTCGAAAAATTCGGCAGCGCATGCGCGCCACGATCACCAGTCGCCTTTGCGGCGTGAGTGAAGGACGGGTTTGTTGATTTGCGCGAAACAATCCGGCCATTGCTTGTGCTGCCGAGATAATAAGTCGTCATATCAGGTCTCCAACGGGTTTGCCTTCCGTTCCCTGTATATGAACGTCATTTTGTGATGCGTCAATATGGCATTGCAAATTATTTCGCAGCGCCTCCGCAGCGGCCCGCTCCTCGCCTGCGATGAAACCGCCGGTAATTCCCATGCTCCACAAATGCGCTGGCAGCGCGGCCAATTCCTCCACCGTCATAGGCTCGACCGGCTGCTGCTCGATCTTGGGCTGCGCCGCCCGCTTGATTTCGTCCGCCATCTTGCGCAGCCGCGCCAGCGCCACGCTGTTGCGCGTCTCGATTTCCGCTGCCAGTTCGTGCAGCCGGGCATCGACAGTGTTCAGGCCGAATGGGAACGGTTCCTCAATGGCCCGCCGGGCGGCGAGGATGATCGTCTTGATCGGGTAGCGCTTCAGAGACGCCAGCATGGCGTCCAGCCATGCCGAAGTCTGCGCTGGTGACATATGCGGGGCCAGCTTCGCGCCGATGAGCGACAGCGCCGCCTCAACCGCGCCAGTGACGCCGCGCCGGGCGGCTGGCTCAACGGCACTGAGCGCGCCCGCCAGCGAGGGAACCGATAGCATCGCTTCGATAGCGTTGCTCACGACCAGCCATGGCACGTCATCGGCCTTGATCGGCCCGGCCAGCGCCAGTTGGGTCAGTTCGCGCGGGTTCACGACTTGCCGCCCAGCTTGCGCTCGATTTCCTTGCGGTATCCGTCGAGGATGATTTCTTTCGCATCCGCAGCCTTGTAAAGCAGGCTGGTTGTCAGGCGGCGATAATCGTCCCGCAGGTGTGACGGTATGTCGCGCAATTTGGTCGCGCTGATCTTTTTACCGGCCCGCGCCCGCACTTCCGGGGAATGGATTTTTTCCTGCACATCAGCCCTGCCCAAGCCTTTTTTGTACGTCTCGCGGGCGCGGGCGGCGCGGGCTTCGCGCTTGACCGGATCGGCCATGATGCCCCGCGTCACGGCGCGCAACTTCTCGGCAGCGGCATGGCGTTGCGCCGGATCAGCGAAGCGCCGCCGGTTCGCCTCCTCCCGCTTCGCCCGGATTTCAGGATCGGTTTGCAGGAACAGGATCGCGCATGCCCGGCAACGCTGCGCTCTCGGCGATTTCGGGTGGTTGCAGGTGTTCATGCGCGCCACCCGCTCGGCTTGCCCTGATCGCCCGCCCCCTCGTTGTGCTCATCCCCCTCTATCAATTTCGTGCAGACCGCGGGGGCCATCGTGCCGTCAAACGTGGCCTTGAACGATCCGCGCCGCCCGGTCAGGAAAGCCGACAGCGGGATTGTGCGAATGGCTTCCAGCACACGCGGCTTGTCGAATTCGTCGATGCGCGCGGCAACCGCTGAAACCCGCTTCTCGGTCATTCGCTCAACCTGCGACAGCCCCCATTGGACCGCCATGTTGTTCCACGCCTGCATGATTTCCGCAGCGTCGCTCTTCATGGCCGCAGCCTTGGCCTTCGCTGCTTCGATTTTGGCGAGCGCTTCGGCTTCGGCTGCGGCCTCGCCATCATCCTTCGGTTTTTTTGAAATAGCGGATTGCTTATTCTTTAGACCCGAAGGGTCTTTCTTCTCCGTAGGAGTCTGGTTCTGGTTCTCTTCAGGACTCTTGCATGAGTGCCTTATTTTGCCGCCCAAGGATTTTTTATCCCATAAATTCATTGCTTTAGCGCCCTCATCAATAGCGCTTTCAACGTAAACACCAACATCATTTTGGCTTAAATGGCCGCTATTAAGCAGAAAATTAACGACTTCTGGGCCATCGGCTCCGAGGTCGGCGGTCATCATCGAAAGCATAGCGAACGGCACCTCCCGAACCTTATTCCAGTTGTACGCGCACACCTGAAAATAGACCGACCACACCATGCGGGGCATGTTGGCGGTCTCACCCGCCCAATCGTCAAAATAGAATGCGACGTAGCTGTGTTTTTTCTTGCTCATTGCGGGACTTCCTCAATCGTCACGATCAGCGAGCCGCCCTTGACGGGTTCGCCTACGGTATATGTTGGCCGGAACCGGCTGTCATCGACGCCCAGCGCGTCCGCGATGCCGTCCAAAGCGGATTTTGCCGCTCCGCTGTATCCGTCCCTGTCTCTCTTGCGGCGATCAGGGGGGTAAAAATGGACGCTGAGCGGTATTTCATCGTTTTGGGTAGTCAGGTGCAGGCGGGCCTCTTTTGCGAGCGCCCACGCCGCCTTACGCTGCATTTTCACATATGGGGCATATGCCCGCCAATGATGGCTTTGGCGGAAGTTCGGCCAAACCTGCTTGTACGGCCATGGAAGCGTCACTGACTGGCTCATGGCTCGTTTCTCCAAAAGCGAAATGCTTCCACCGCCTCGGTGGTGGGACTCATCGCCAGATTGCATTCCTTGTGCGCCAGCGCGAGATTTGATGGATCGTTGGTCCCGCCGAACACTTTCGGGTGCAGATGCTCGATAGTGGCGGATGCAGGATGATGGCGGATTTCCATGTCAAACCCCATCACTAGCCCGCAATGGCAACAAAGGTCTCCATCCCGCTCCCGGAGGAACGCACGCATGGGTTGTCGCCTCATGATTATCCCGCATGCTGCGCCTGCCGGGCGGCAGCGTCCATCATCGCCATGACGAAGCGCGCGTTGCCTTTGATGGCATCGTCGCGACGCTGTGCGTCGTAATTATCGCGTTCGCCCGGATCATCCTTGTGCAGCATGATCGTTCTGACGATCACACCATCATGGCGGCGGGTTTCCTGATTGAGCGCATGCGCGCCAAAATTCGACCGGCGCATCTTCAGGCGCAATGTGCGAATGGCTTTCCATGTCCTGTTGGGCAGCGCGGCCATGATCTGCGCCTTGGTCGCGCCAGTGCGCGCCAGATACAGCAGCCGGTCTTTTTCCTCTCTCGTCCACGCAAGGCCGCTTGCCCCTTGTGTCGTCGCAACTTCTGTCATATCCCTAAGTCTCCGCTCGCACAGTGGTACTCCTTTAGCGGTTTTTGCCTTCCGCGAAAGGGAACGGCCCCGGCTCCTAGTGAACCGGGGCCGTTTTTTTATGCCGACGCTTCCGGCGATCCCAGCCAGACCGTCAGGCCGGTTTCAGCCTGCACCTTCTCGACGCTGCCATTGAAGGCGTGATCGAAAACGATGTCAGTGCGCCAGAGTTCGTACCAGAACACCAGCCGCGCGCCGACCTTGCGATAGCGCAGGCGCGCGATCACACGATAGCCCGCGTCACCCTTGAAAATCGGGATGCCGATAGCGAACAGCGCAGGCACGGTCACAGAGGTTTCATGCTCGGACGTGAAGACGAGATTGCTCTCGCCGGACGCAAGCTTCTGAGCATTCGAAACGGTCGAATTCTCGTTGACATGAAGCGACGTGGAAATCTGCATCAGCTTGGCCGGGTCGCCGAATTTGCTGACGCCGCCGAACATATCAACGAAGCGCTTGGCTTCATCGTCATTTTCGCCGAACGAGACGAATTCCGGCGGCAGAACGTCGCTCACATGATCTTCGAGGAACGCCGCGAAGTCGGCCATTTCCATCTGCACGCCATTTTTCTGCGTCCATGCGATCCACTGGTCGGACAGCGGGAAAGCATAGTGAGTGCGATGCTTGCCGAAACGCGGAGCGGCGACCGCGCCCGCTTCGTGATAGTCCAGCACTGCGGTCATGGTCGGCGACGTGCGATTGTTGTTCGCAAAGATGATCGTGTGATCATCCTTGTAGCGATTGACGTGACCGATGAACGAAGTGATGTCGAGCATATTCGCCGTGCCGCGCCGGAAACGCGGCGCAGTCGCCCACGGCTCCAGCTTGGCAGGGTCCATCACCTCAACGCCAGCCCGGCTGACGATGATGGGAATGTCGTACAGACCAAGCTGCGCGCAGTCAGCAGCGCCGACTTCCGGCTTGATATACGCCTCGACCAAATCGCGGGTCTGCGAAAGTACGGAACCGTGAACGCCACCCTCATGCACGCCGTTAGCGTTGAACATGTGCGCGATCATAACCGGGTCGAAATCCGGCTTCCCGGCGTTTTCGCCTTCGGGGCGCTCGTTCTGTGTTTTTTCCGTCATGTAACTTCCTTCTCTCTTGGTTGACTGCTGAAATTCTTCTGCCGGTCGCCCGGTCAGACGTTGCGGATACCGCCGGAACCGCCCGGCGCGCGCAGGCCGAACATTTGCATCTGGTTCGGCGGAAACCGGGTGAACCGATTATGCTCGTCCGCCCACATGACCGACTTAGGGCGCGGCGGTTCGGGCAGAGTGACCTTCATCTTGGAGGCGATGCGGAACATCTGATCCTCTTTCGTCAGGTCGATGGTGATTACCAGCTTGCCCTTAGCCTTACCTGCATGCAGCGACGCATCGTTCATTGCCGCTGCGATATCACCCAGCGCCTTGAACATATCCTGTGAAAGCTGGCCATCCTCAAGTTGGTTGATGAAATCACCGCCGGTCATGGCTGCATATGGGATGACCGCGCCATCGGCGGCCTGCTGGAATTGCGGCTCCCGGCTGACAACCTGCCCGTCTTCGTCAATGGTCTGCATAATTTGCCTTTCTCTGGTTGCGTGCGAGCCGAATTAGCTGGCGACGATGGGGGTATGCGCTTCCAGTTCGTTGATGCGCTGCTGAAGCTGTTCGACGCGCATGTGCAGCGCCTTATTCTGGATCACCAGTTGCGAATAGGGAATGCGCTTTTTTGCCGGGGCAATCGGCTTGTCGCTGAAAATTGCCGACTTATAGACCGCACACAGGTTGCCATTCGCATTGCGCCGCTTCTCGCCGCTGTCGAACAGCAGGCCATCGCGCAGCAGATTGACGCGCGGCGTCAACGCCGTGGTGCGTGGCATGTCGTCGCCGAAATAATCGACAAGTTCATCGTCAATGAAGCCATTGGGTCGGACTGCCGCGAAATTCAAAACCTGCTGCCGCAATGAAACCTTGGGCGGGTCGAGGATGATGCCTTGCCGCACAGGCGGCGGCGCATCTTTGATGCCGAACAGCTTGGAAATAATGTTCATGGGTTTGCCTTCCTTATTTTCCGTCAATCGCCCTCTTCAGGCTGGTCATGGCTGCATCCAGCTTATCAAGCGTTTTGCGGTTCGGGTTCCAGTCAGGCTTGTCGATCCCGTCAAGAGACCGCCGACTTATGCCAGCAGTCGTTGCGAGGAGCGTCTTATTCATGCCGGGACGCCGGAGGAATGCGCGCAAGCGCTCTATGCTTTTTTCAACCATGCCGCCGTTCATAGGCGATGAATTTTGCCATGCCAAGGCATTTTTTCATTTGACTTGACCATTTTTCTCGCCCATCCAGTGTGTCGGAAGGCAATCCACCAATGAAGGATATTTCAATGACGATTACTGCGGAACAGGGCGATGCATTGGATGATGCGCTTGGCGCATTCAATTGCGATAATATGATGCTGACGAAGCACAAAAGTTCTCGCACTGTTTTTCTCTACGGCCCGTTTGATGGTGTGGGCAAATCTGGCGATTACGTCACCGGAAATTCATATGATGACTGGCAGGAAGCGCACGAAAAAGCGCTGGAAGAGCGCGCGACTTTTGTTGAGCGTGGGCATTTTCTGTCCACTGCGGAGGAAATGCGCGATGCCGTCATCGGCTTGATCACCGATGAGGAAACCCTCGCTAAGATCAACGCAATACCGATCAAGTGAGGCTCCGACATGAGTGACATGGATAAGCTGCGCGCGGCTGGCCTTGTGCCGACCGTAGGCGAAATAATCGAACAGCCGGTCGCCGGGATTGGCCACAACGGAGCGCCAGAGGATACGCCGCCGCTGACGCCATTCCAGCGCAATGAGCAGGCGATAAACGACCTGTACGAAGAGGCGAAGGGCTGGCTCGACGGCGAGCCTATCGCTAATCACGATCAGGCGGCAGAGGTTGGCAAGCTGCGCGACATGCTGCGCGCTGCCAAGAAGGCAGCGGACGAGGATCGCAAGGCCGAAGCGAAGCCGCATGACGATGCGAAAAAGGCCATTCAGGACAAATACAATCCACTTATCAAGGATAAGACGGGCAAGGCCGATTTGGCGATCCAGTCATGCAACGATGCGCTCAAGCCATTCCTTAAGAAGATTGATGACGAGCAGCGCGAGGAGGCGAAGCGTCTGGCCGTCATCGCCAACGAAAAGGCGGCGGCGGCGCTGGCCGTCGCAAAAGAGGCGGGCCAGTCGGCCAATCTCGAAACGCGCGAGACAGCAGAGGAAATGCTGAAGGAGGCCAAGGGCGCGCTCGGCGCGGCAAAGGCAATGGACAAGGCCAAGCCGCAAGTCGCTGGTCTGAAAAAAGCCATCGGCATGAAGTCGGTCTGGGTCGCGGAAATGACCAATCCGGCGGCGGCTATCGAGCATTATCGTAAGGAGCGCCCGGCTGACCTGAAGGCGTGGTTGCGCGATCAGGGTGCGGCAGATGCGCGCGCGGGCGTGCGCCATATTCCGGGGTTCACAATTCGCGAGGAGCGCGTACCGACATAATAGTTGTAATATACAATATGTATGTCATATTTGGGTGCGGTGGAATTTGGTCTCCACCGCACCCTAGACAGGCGAAGGAACCGCGCTGCCCATGTTTCAAATACCAGAACATCCTGATAAAATTCAAGAGCGTTGGCTCCCTGTGGTTGATCGCGAAGGCTACTTCGTAAGCGACCAAGGCAGAGTTTTTTCTACAAAGGGAAAAAATCCGCGCGTATTGAAGGGGTATTCCACAAAAGCTGGATATATAATGATCAGTTTCCGCAATCGGAAAAACAAATATGTCCACGAAATGGTTTGCGAAGCGTTTATTGGCCCGCGCCCCCAAAAGCATGAAGTTCGCCATTTGAACGGCAAGCCGTATCAAAATGCCTTGGCAAATCTTGTTTGGGGAACGCCGACTGAAAACCAAATGGATCGCGTCGATCACGGCACAAGTAACCGAGGTGAGAGGCATTGGAATTCGACCCTGACGCCATCGCAAGTTGCAGAAATTCGGGCCATCCGCGATGCCGAAAAAACTCCATATCACATGCTTGCAAAGAAATTTGGCGTGGCCACGATGACAGCTTTTAATATTTGCAAAAGGAACACGTGGAAATGAGCAATCAATTCCAAAGCGACAGCATTGCAAGCATCGCAGAAGCGCTTGCTTTAGCCCATTCGAAAATTGAAAACGTCACCCAAAACCGAGAGGTTAAGGTGCAGATGAAAAATAAACGTGACCCAGACAAGCCGGGGGGCACCTACACCTTTCAATATGCAACGATGGCCAATATTCTGCACCATATTCGCGGTTCATTGACCGAAAATGGGATATGGTATTCGCAGCGCGTTGATCAAGGCGTCATGGTGACGCGTATGTATCACTCGTCTGGGGAGTGGATGGATATGGGTCATGTGCCGATGCCGAACATCACCGGATCGCCGCAGGATATTGGTTCTATCATATCATATTTCCGCAGATATTCTCTGTCCGCAGCGATGGGCCTTGCTACGGAAGAGGACAATGATGGCGAGCAAGGCGACAGGGATGTGTCATTCCACGCGCGTGGTGCGCCGCGCCAGCAGGCCGAACAGCCGCAGGAGGAGAGATTGCCAGAGCCGCCGCAAGGCTGGGGCGATTGGGCGCGAGGCCTTATCAGCGTGGTATCTTCTGCCGTTGACGAAGCTGAACTGGACAAGGTTCGCGACGCCAACAAGCAATTCATCAATGGGGCGCGTCGAGTGGATAATGTGATGTACAATGACATCGCTAAGGCATTTTCCGACAAGCGATCTGTCCTGAACGACAAGGTTCCGTTCTAATGGCAACACTGTTTTTGAAGCGCGTCGGCGCACTGCTGGTCCCGACCGATGGCGAAATGGCGCGGACGTGGAAAGAGGGCGACGTGCTGCGCTGCGAGGTGACGAAGCCGCGCAACGTGGCCCTGCACCGCAAGGCGTTTATCCTGCTGAAAATCGTCCTTGAACAGACTGATTATCCAAGCATGGAGGCGCTGCGCAACGCCATGACGGTCGGCGCTGGCTATGTCGATACGGTCATCAATCCCATTACCGGGGAAACCTGCTTTATACCCCGGTCTTGGTCGTTCAACTCGATGGATGAAACCGAATTTCGGGAACTTTATTCGGCCATGATCGGCGTCGCGATCAAGCTGGTCGAAGGCAGCACACACGACGATTGGTTCAATGCGGTCGAGGAAATCGCTCGGCTCTAATTCGCAAGGAGAATATCACCATGCCTTTCTATCTCGTTGAGCAACGCGGCGTGCCGGGCGCGCGCCTGATTGAAGCGGAAAAGCCTGCCGGTGCCATCAATCATGTGGTTGCCGACCTGTTCAGCGCAAAGCGCGTCGATAACCGCGCCCTGCTGGATGCCGCCAAGAAATACGATGTCGAGGTGGCGGGCGCGCCGCGTCAAGAACCGGGACCGGAGCCTGAACCGGCTGACGATCAGGGCGGCGCGCCGGAACTCAAGGGCGGGCCTGTAGGCGGCGATGTTGATCCACCGCAGGCAGATGGCGAGCGCAATTATGACGCGCATCCGGTGGAGCCTGCATTCATTGAAGACGATGACGAAAAGCCGTTCTGACATCCGCGAGGGGGTGACAGTTTTTGTCGCCCCCGACCATGATTTCAGAAGGAAGGCAAAATGGAAAAAACTGTGCAGCAGATGGAAAAGGAGCGCGAGGCAGTCACGTCCATGAAGGCGGCCAAGGCCAACATGGAGTTGGCGTTGGAGCGCATTCGGACGCTGGAATATACGCTGTCGCAGGCGCGCGGCACGCTCAATTTTCTGAAGGATTACCTGCCGCTCCCGGCCATTCTGCAAAGGGGCAGCAACACGCAAAAGATGGGCGAATATCTGGCCGATGAAATTGCCAAGATCAACAAGGCGCTTTCGTAATGGGCTGGCCGGTCGAGCGTCCGGCCACACGGTACAGGCGGCCATGGCGGGTCGCGATCCCGCTGGATAGCATCCGCGTCATGGACAAAACCGGCATGAAGGTGCTGGCAAGGGAAGGAGATGGCCATGGGAAGGCCGACGCATAATTGGGGAACCGCAGTCGCCCGGCGCATTGGGCTGGGCGGGTCCATAAACTTCACGCAGGCTGCTGTTGGCCAGACGCTTCACATTCCCTGCGCAAAGGGCGATCATGTGGTGGACGTGACTATCGGGCCGCATGAGCATCCTGATGGGATTGCCAAGAAGATGCTGCGCGATGGCTGGACCATCGGTAGCAAGCCCTGTTGCCCGGATCACAACAGAACTAAGCGCAAAGGGAAAAGCATAGCCGCGATATTGGGGGCTATGCCGCCAGAAAAGCGCAGCGAGTTGGCAAAATCTGCGAGCGCAAAGCGCTGGGAGGGCGTCGCGCCCGACGAACGATCCCGGCAGATGAAAGTCATATCTGGAATTCGATACAGTAAGGAGACCCCGACCGTGGCAACGAAACCCCCGATCAGTGACGATGCGAAGAAAGCACATCGCCAACTCATTCTTGGCCTAGAGGACTGGTACGATGACGCAACCAAAGCGTATCGTCCGGGCTGGGATGACAAGAGGGTCGCTCAAGAGATTGGCGTTTCTGCGGCCTACGTCGCCACTGTGCGGGAAGAATATTATGGCGCGGCCTCAATTCCCCGTCCGCCTGAATTTGACAAGTTGGTCGAGGATGTTGCCGCCACGCGCAAGGCGGCAGACGATCAGCACCGCGAAGCAATCGCCGCTTGCGATGCTCTGTCGCAGCGCATCCGCCAGTTGTGCATCAAGAATGGCTGGGCTGTCACCTAGAAGGGAGGTGGTTTCCATGGAGAAGTAACGCTTAAACCCCCTGTTACAGAAAGCCCGCCCGGAGCGATCCGAGCGGGCTTTTTGGTGCAAGCTGTAGGGTTCGAACCCACGACCTCCGAATTACAAAAACGGCACTCTACCAACTGAGTTAAGCCTGCGCACGGATGACAGGATTTGAACCTGCGCGTCTCGGTTTTGGAGACCGATGCCTTACCGCTTGGCTACATCCGCGCGCGCTGATTATCACGGCCCTTTCGGTCTGTCGATCACCGATATGTACTGCTTATTGAAGCGTGCAACTATTTCCTGCTCACTCGCGCTCAATTCAGCGCGCGCGGCCAGCGCTGCGTTATCGTCCATTTCGCCATCGTTGACAGCCCGCTCGATCCCATGCCGCGCCTTGCGGATCGCGGCCATTGCCTTCTTGGTCGCCTTCACAGCGGGCAGCAATTCCAGCGCCGCTTTGTTCGATCCCTCATAGGTTTCAGCCTGCTTGTCCAAGCCTTGCTGGCGGTACTGCTTATCGAATGCTGCCATCTGCTCGATTTCGTCCGTGCGGGCATACATGGCGGCCTTGTCGTACCAGAGCGGCTTCGAACCCAGAACCTTGCTGGCGAGCGGGATGTCGTTCGCGTCTAGCGGCTCGCCTGTTGCCAGCTTCGCAGGAACGTCGAGCATACGGTCAACGAAGCGGCCTGCGCCGCCGGTCATGGTGCCGAACCAGTATTTCAGCGTTTCCGGGTGGACGTCGATCATGCCGGGCAGCACTTCGTCCCCGCCGGTCAGCGCGTTGAGTGTTCCTGCCGCCGTCTTCCAGACTTCGCCGGTCGATGGGAAATAATTGGTGTTGTCTGCGGTCTCCGGTGCGTACTGGTTCGGCTCCTGATAAATGGGCTTGTCCGCAAAATTGCGGTTCAGCGACAGGTCAACGAACGGGTCAACGATGGTCGGCGCGGCGAAGTTGAGGAGGCTATTCGATCCGCCGACAGGATTGAAGGCGTCGAATATGGTTCCCATCATGTTGCCCGCCGCATCCCCGGCGCGCCGTCCGCGCATAATTTCGCCTGCCGCTCGGCCAATGCTGGGGAAAATGTTCAGGCCGAATGCCAGCGGGATTTTGACATAACGGCCATTCTCGCCCGGCAGCATGATGATCAGGTTCCGGCTTTTTTCAAAGTCAGGGATTTTGTCATAGAACGACTGGCCGTCATCATCGTCATCCGACATGAAGCCATTCAGCAAGTCCAGCGCCAGCGACGCCAGCGCTATCCCGACTGCCATCTGCCGCCCGCGCTTGGTTGACAGCGCCTTCGCCAGCCGGGCGGACCCCTGAACGCTGGCGTTATAGAACAGGTAAAGCGAATTCATCGCGGTTGACCATTCGCCGCGCCGGGTGAAATTGACTGTCACGTTACGCGCCAGAGACGCGGCATCTGTGCGCGACATGCCTTGCTCGCGGGCATTCTTATAGACCGCAAGGCGCAGGCCGTTTTCGACGCCGCTGTTCAGATTTTCCTGAAGGTCGGCGACGGCCTTGCCGACCAACTGAAACTTCGCGGCCACCTGCCCCGGCGTGCCTGCGGGCAGCTTCAGGCGCTTGTTGATGCGGTCGCGGATCGAAACCACGTCATCCATGCGATTATAGGACGTGACGGCACCCTCGCGGGCGAATTCGCTGTACCAGCGGTCCCACTCATTCGTTTCGGCATTACCGGACTTCTTCGATCCGCGATATGCGGCGGCGACAGCCTTCTTGTAATCCTTCGCTGCGGCCTTGGCGATCTTGCCTTGACCGGCGGCATTCAGATTGAACGCGGCACTCTGCATGTCGCGAAGGCCATTCGTGATGACGAATTCTGGGTTCCAGCGGGTGTTGATCGCCGACTGGAAGCGATTGAAGGCCGCCAGATAGCGCAGCGGCCCAAGGTCGGACTGGCCCACCATGCGCATCGCGCGAACCATGCGCATCGCTTCCGCGTTTTCTTGATTGAAAGTGACCCGCTGCTCTCTTCCATCTATCTTCAAGCTGACCGTGAATTTTTCATCCTGTGGCGATAGCTGGGTCTGGTTCCGATACGATACGCGCCCGGTATCCTTGTTGAATACCGGCTGGCGCGTAACCTTGTTGACCTTCCAGAAGTCAGGATCAGGGTTTGCCTTCGCCAGATTGTACAGGGTCTTGGCGACTTCATTGCGTTCGCCGCGAATAATCGCCTCTTCCGCCTGCATGATCGAATAGGCGATGATGTCCGTTGCCTTGCTTTTTCGACCGAACGCCCGCTTGCTCTCCGGGCCGCGCACATTGATGCCTTTGCCGAAGCGCGGGCGGTCAGCGTCGCCACTCTCCGGTTCAATCTCTGCGAAGCCGCGCAACGGGACATAGAACTGATACTGCTCGCCCCATGCGTCTGCTTCCTCGCGCGAAAGCAGTCCGGCATCGACCCGCGTATCAATCGCAAATTTCAGAATGGCGTCGATTTTTTCGGCGGCCCGTTCCAGCGCAGGGATTTTGCCGCGCGCGTCGGCCTCCGTCATGATGCTGGCGGCTTCCAAGTCCGTCATGCCGGAACCACTGCCCTCGCCGAATTCCGGGTTGATAGACGATATGCGCTCGTTCCGCTCCGGGGCATGCCGGGCATATAGATAGCTGTCCAATTCGTCGGCGGTGATGCCATCGGCTTTCATCGTGTCGATCAGCGGCGCTATCAGGTCATCAGACAGCCGGTCCAGCCGGTCGCCAATCTTATTGGTCAGGCCTTCTTCGGCCAGATACGGGTTCATGCTTTCCGACAGTGGGCGGCCATTCTCCAATTCGATCCGCGCTTGTGTGCGCAGAAGCGGCAGCATGCGGTCCTGCATCTTCGCGCGCAGTCGGTCGGCGGCTTCGCTGAATGCGTCGCCAGATTTGCCGATCAGGTCGGAGGCGGCAGCAATACGGCTCTCCCGGACGCCGCCGCCCGGCCCGTCATCATCTGGGCCATCGGGATCGCGCTCGCCAATCTTGCCCTCTTCGATGCGGCGCATGATGTCGCGCACCTCGTCTTGCAGGCTCGCGCCGCGCACTGCCCGGCGGATTGCGCTGAACAGGTCGAGGATGCGCTGGAAAGCTGCCCGGACGAAGCCGCTATGGCTGCGGCGGCCTTCGCGCCACTGCGCGAACATTTCCGCTACGCCTTCCTCAACCTGCTGATCTTCGTTCAGGTCGCCATAGCGCTCGCGCACGCTTTCCATCAGAGGCTTGTTCCCCGACGCGGCCCGCGCCAGCGCGCTCCACTCGGACGGGCGGAACAAGCCAAGGTCGCGGAATGCATGGATGCTCTCATGGTCGAGCGTGTATGCAGGGTCTTGCTTTGCCGCCAGCGCTACGCGGATCACGCCAGCCTGATACGAACCGGCGGTGTTCGGGTCGTTGAACAGCGTGTCAACCGCCTCGATAAGCACACGGTCGCCAAGGCCAAGGCCTTTAACCTGCGCTTTCAACTGGCCCATGGTCGTAGCGAGGTCGGCCATAGCATCATTCTGGCTGGCGGCACTGTCGGAAGTCCGGCTGAAGAGCGTATCTTGATCACGCTCCGCGCTGAACAGGCCGCCAGCCTGATCGCTGATTGCCTCCTGTCCGCCGCGCCGGGCCATGCCCTGCTGCTGCCGGGCGCTCAATTCCGCCTCCTGAGCCTGCGTCATGGTGCGCGAGGGCTGGACAGGCTCTTCAAGTGCTGCGGGCGCTGGACGGGCGATTTTTGCCGCCTCCGCGTTCTTTTGCGCCGCCTCATCTGCGGCACGCTGACGGGTGCTGCTCGCCTCGATCATCTTGCGCGCGCGATCCTTGATCGACGCCTCCGTGCGCGGCGACAATTCGAACTTCACGCCGCCTTCCATCATCACCTTCAGCGCGGGCAGCATGTTGCGCATATAGCCGTTCGAAACCATGCCGTTCGAACGTGATACGAACTGCGCGCCCATGGCTTTCTGAAGGTCGCGATTGAGGAAGAATTCGCCGCCGCTCGACTTGCTGCGCGCGGTGGTCAGCGTGAACACATCGCGGCCCGGCAGCGCAAGTGCCGTCACCTGCTGGCCATTGCTGGCGGTGCCTGTCACAGAGCCGCCCTCTTCCTGCAACCACTGTGACAGAATTTCAGGCGAGCCGAACTGGATAGGCTTTGCAGCCTGATGCTTCGCAAGGTCAAAGCCCTGACGCATGAGGATGCCCTGACGGACAGAGCCATCCTCCATCGTGAAGTTGATGATCGAGCCTTTTCCATCGACATAATCGAAGCCCGCCAACAGATTTCCGCTGATCACTGCGCGCTTTTCCCGGCTCTCAACCTGCATTTCGTTGAAAGCATGGATCACGTCATACAGACCGATCATCTGCGTTTTCTCGATAGTGATGCTGCCCGGCTGCTCTTTCTGGTCAGCGGTCATCAGTTGCGAGAAGGGGATGACGAACGAACGCGAGGCATCGACAACAGCGATATCCATCTTCCATGCGCTCAATGCGACAGGGTTTTTCGCCTTGCCGGTGCGCCGAATGTTGGTGATGACGCCATAGAAATTGCCGCTATCCATCTTCAGGCGGATGCTGTCGCCCGGATGGAATGCGCCTGTCAGGCTGCGGAACTGCTTAATGTCCTCTTCCAGCTTCGCCTTGATCTTTGCGGCTTCGTCGGACTTCGCCTTTTCGACTGTCTTCTGAATGAATGCCCGGCCCTCGGCGACAATCGCTTGAGCGTTGCTGGCATTGCGCGCCTTGTCGCGAAGGCCATTCAGGTCGCGGCGTAGATTTTCGGTCGGTTCAACGGTCTCGCCGATATTCTCGGCGATCATGTTCAGAACCTCTTCAGCCTTATAGGGCTTGCCGGGGCGCTTGATGCTGATCGTGTCCACGTTCACGCCTTCGCCGAACGGGCTGTTCGATCCTACCACTGGCGGGACAGCCTGCGCGCTCGCTTCCAGTCGCGCTTGCAGGTCTATGGTCTTGGCTTCCAGCGCGTTTTCGCCTGCGGCTTCCTTCTGCGCCAGAAGCGCCGCATATTCCTCCTCAATCTGCTGATAGATTTCTTCCTGCTGCTCGATGGGCAACAGCGGAATGCGGCCCGTCACCTTGCTGGAAACGCCGTCGAGCGACATTTTTGCAGGGTCCGGGTTTTCGCCCAGAGGATAGCCCAGCGCGCTATGAATATCTGGCTCATCCAGCATGATCCGCGCAATCACCGTGTCACCATACTGGTTCATGAAGTCAAGCACTTCAGTCGATGTCAGCGCGCTATCGCGGCTGGCTGTCGTGTTGGCATTGAGGCTGGCCATTTTCTTTGCGAGAACAGCCGCAGGGCGCTTCTCGGCAGGAACCTCGCCGACAAGCTGGTCATATTCCGGCAGCACAACTTGGCCAGTCCGATGCACGCGGCCAAGCATCTGCATGTGCGTGTCGATGTTGCCTTCTGGCTGGACGATGATCATGCGCCGCTTTTTCTGATCCTTGAACGTCTTGGAAGCGTGCAGGGAAAGGCCGGTCGAGCCGGAACGGTTCAGCAGGATTGCGTCTATCTGGCCGGAATTGAAGCCGGATATGGTCTTAAGGCGGCCCTTGATCGAGCGCTCGCCATCACTGCGCGCCTTCAAGAATGCGGTGCCGTCGCGATAGTCGAGACCCAATTTGCGGCCCGTTATTTCGCCGATGCTATAACCCGCATCCCTGATCCGGCCCTGCATATAGTCGATGGGCGAGCCGGGGAATTCATCCAGCCCGGCGGCAGCGATCAATTCGCGCGCCTCGTTGAACGCCTTGACGCCAGCCGGGCCAAGGTCTTTGTCGGTCAGGCGATATTTGCGGCCCTTCTCGCCTTTCTCGGCGAACGGCTTCTTGATCGTGATAATGCGCGAGCGCTCAAGATAACGGCTGAAAACGTCAGCGAGGCTGATATTCATTTCGCTGCCCGGCGATGCGTCGGCGTCTTCAGCGAATTCGTTCAGCATGTTCTCAAGCGTGTTGGCCACGGTCAGGACCGGCTTTTCGCCGTTCTTGATCGAAGCAATCGCCCGGTCTGCGGCATCCTTTGCCTTGAATGCCAAAAGCATCTGCGAAATGACATTGTGCATGATGGACGTGAAGTTGACGCTATCCGCGCCAGCGATGCCAACAGCGCCATCATATCCAACCGTTTCCGCCTCTTCGCGAATTTGTTCGTCAATATAGGCCGTGGCTTCCTTCACATAGTCGGCACTGAAATCCTTGATCGCAGCGAGAATGCCAGCGGTCTTGCCATAGCTTTCCCGGTCGATAGCAACGCGCGGCGTATTGTAGGCGATGCCGTCAAAACTGCGTTCGCGGCGCACATACTGCCCGGCACGCGCCAGCATAGCGGCAACCACCTGCTGCATGGGAACGCCGCCCTTGTTGATAGCCTCGCCCAGCTTCGTCACGTCCTCGACGGCCATCTTCATGTCCGTGGCCGCGTACAGGTCCATCACATCCGGGCGCTTGGCATAGGTGGCGGACGAATAGAAAACGCCGTGCGCCAGCTTGACCAACTCGCGGGCAAAATCGGCGCGGTTCGGCATGTCGCTTTTCGCTTTTCGCTTTTTAGCCTCTGCGGTGCCGCCTGCATTGTGGCTCTCATCAAAGATCACAATGCCGCCGTTGGCCAGCGCGCGCAGGACGGTGCGCTGTGTGGTCTCCTGCCCCTTGACGGTCTGCATCTGCGAATAGCTGGTGAACAGCACATCCACCTTGCTCTTGGCCAGCCCATCACGCGCCAGCGCTTCCAGATATGGGCCATGCTTGGCCTTGGCCGATGTTTTCAGGGGCTTGTCGCTGCCCTCAATCGGCACGTTCTGGCTCATGTCGGTCATGGTGGCGTTGATCGGGCGGCCCAGCATTTCCGGCAGGCCGATATCGGTCATGTCGCGGAACATATCCGCGTACAGGTTCGGCTTTTCCGTGACAAAGATAGGCGCGCGGTTCTGCCGGATCGCATAGCGGATGATCGCGGCGACGACGCGACCCTTGCCGATGCCAGTCTGATCGCCGATGATGAAGCCCGCGCCGCGCTCCATATTGTCGATGGCCAGCGCAATGGCGTCCACCTGCTCTGCGCCGAACCGCTCGTACAACTCGCCTTTGCCATATCCCAGACGGTCGGAAACGAAACTGTCGATATCGCCGACGCGGCTTTCAAGGTCGTTCAGGCTGTCGCTGATCGCGGTTTGCATATTGACCGGGACAAGCGTTCCCATGGCGTCGCTGCGTGAGCCGGGCGTGTATGCGACCTGACGCTCGTTTTCTTCGACTTCCGGCTCTACACGGGGCGAATTGCTCCGATCAACTCCATCCGGTCGCTGATCGCCAGCGGCTTGATCCACTCGCGCGCCGTCTGCGCCCATTCGAACGCTTCCGGGTTGTTCAGAAACAGGTCCGTCGCGAACGACTGCGGGCTGTCCTGCCGTATCGTTTCCGGCGCGTCGATCAGCCCGGCTTCCTGCGCGCTGTCCAGAATTTCCGACATCATTTCGGGCCGGTCGCTCTGTGGTTCCTTCAGCAGCAGCACTTGCACGCGCTGCGCCATTTGCGAGATTACTTGTTCCGCTTGCACTTAACACCTCCGATAGCGCATCCCACGACGCATAAACGCGCGGCGCTTTGACGGCTGGTAGCGACAGGGCGGACTTGCCCCGACCTTCAATCACGATCACGTCAACGGGCCAGCCTGCGCCCTGACGCTCGTATAGCGACCCATCCACGGTGAAATGGTCGGTCACATTATAGCCCGAATAGAGCGTATAATAAAATTCGCGCTTGGCCTTGCCATTGTAGGCATCCGCCCGGCCCTTCGCGTCTGTCACCAGCTTATTGATGCCGCCGACGATCAGGACGGCCTTGCCGCCATCCTTCATGGCTTCCAGCGCCTTCAGCGCGATCACATGATCGACTTCATTGGTGGAATAGCGGTCGTTTACATCGAAACGAACAGTCTTGCTGCTCTCATCCTTGACTGCTCCGAATGGCGGGTTCGCAATGACGGCATCCACCTTCAACTTGGTTACGTCATCGGTCGCGTCGCGCTCGGTGATGCGCGCGCCCGGCAGGAACGCGCGCAAGGCTGCGGCGCGATCCGGGTTCAGTTCGTTGGCGATGACATAGGATGGCCGCGCGTCGATCAGAAGCGCGCCGTTGCCAGCGGTCGGTTCATAGACGGTCGTGTTCTGATTGATGCCCGCGCGCTGCGAAGCGATATAGGCCAGCGGTACAGGCGTGGAATAAGCCTGCTGCTCAATACTGGTCGAAGTGCGCACGCTCAATTTCGGCTGGCGGCCATACAGGTCAACCAGCTTGCGGAAAATCTCCTGCGGATTTCCTTCATTCTGGACGGCTATCTTGCGCGCCGAATAGATCACTGCCGCCTCAATGGCTTCGTCCAAAGCCTTCGCCTGCTCGGAACCGGGCGCGATCTTCTCGCCGGTTTGCTGCTCCGCGAATGCGCGTGCCTCTGTGATCGTGGCGAAGGCCTGCCCAGCGTCGAATGCCTTGCTGAAGGCTTGCTGCAATGTGCCGGACGGCTCGGTCTGTTGCGGGCGGGTAGCGACTTTCCCCTTTTCGGCAACAGCAGGAGGCAGGGTATTGTCGGCCTGCTGGTTTTGCGCTCCCGCCCGCGTCTCGGCATCTTCAATCATGGTCAACGCTGCGCGCACCGCGCCGGGGCCATCCATATCGGAAACGTCCTGCCCGGCGTCTTCCAGCATATCGCGCGCGCCATTATACCATGCGCGCAGATACGGCTTCAGTTCGGACATGGACATTTCAAGGTCGGTCGCCAGCATCTTCGCCACATCGGCGAATTTCCGAATGCCGCTCTCGATATACGCGCCAGCAATGGTCATGCCGTCGATCAGCAATTCCGGGTCAACGCCGCTGTTCAGCGTGGTGCCGGACAGCTTTTCCTTCAGGCGCGCGCGGGCGGCGGCAACCTTGTCTTCCGTGAAAATTTTGTTGGCCGAAAAGCGTTTTTGACTTTCGGATTTGGTTTCAAAATTATCGGTCTCAGCTTTCGTGGATTTTTTGGGTGCCTCAAAATCTCCATTTTCACCCTCGGATGTCGGTTCGACCTTATTCCATCCGCCATTATTCCATGCGCGTGCGAGGTTGTATTTTTTCACACTGGTGCGACCGGCAGTGCTGTCATTCACAAGCCACACGTCCTGCTTGCCGACCTGATCGATAGAATAGGTCGCGCCCGCGCTCGCATATTCTATGTCTTGCGAAAGCGTGATTTTATTGCCTTTCACCAAAAGCGGCTGCGGTTCTTTTTTGGGTGCCGACGCGGCGGGCTTGGCCTCTGCCGCGTCGGCGGTGCGACCCTCGCGGGACGGCGGTGCAGGTTCGGGCGCGGCTTCTGCCGGTGCTAGCGCTGACCTGATCTTTTCCTCATGCTTTTTGCTGAACGTCCAGCCGCCGTTGCGATCCTTGACGCCGCTCGCATTCGCCGGGATGGCGGCCTTGATCGCCGACAATTCTTCATCCGTCGCGCCGGATACCGTGATACCTTTGCCGCTCGGCGTGTCGGTCAGACGTGCAGACGATCCAAGTCGCGCAGGCGCGCCGCCGCTTTCTCCCGTGCTTCCTTCGACAGTTTCGGATCGCTGGCCATCTTCTTCAGCGCTGGCCGGTGCCGCGCGAGGTTTGGTTTTCCGTGCGTCGGTTTCTTCGTCGAAGCCGGGGACATAGGTTTCATCCTTTGCAGTTTCGGTTGCGGTGCCTTCCGTCTCTTCGGATATAGCACGGTCCAGCGCCCATAGGATAGCCTCGCGCGTGGTCATGCCGTCCGACATATTGGTCAGGGCATATGCGACTTCCTTTTCGCCGAACGCCTCAAGCCCAAGCGCATCAACCTGTTCAGATATGCGGCTGCGGGCTTCGCCTTCAGGCTCAAGCGATGCGGTCTGGCTGTCAATGAAACGCTGGCTCTGCGGATGATAGACCGGGCGGAATGCCGAACGGTCTATCAATTCCAGCGCATCGGCCTCGGTGGCGTCTTCCGGCAACCAGCCGCTTTCAACCATGCGCTCGCGCATACTGTCGATGCTGCGCCCGTCCTGACGGATCAGCGAGCCAAGCCCGGCGACCGGGCGCTGCAAATTGCGCCAGCCCTTCAGATTGTGGCCCTCATCATCGCGCAGGCCGCCATTGGCCGCGATGAAGGTCAGGAGGTCGGTTTCTGTGTCGTTCGTCCGGTCGCGATAGCCGTTGCTGCGCTTGTTGACCGCGCCGCCTTGCATTTCGTCCAGCAGCGGGTTCGGCGCGTCGCCGCGATCCACGTCCGCGCTAGGGAATTCATGGACCAGCGGCAGCAGTGCGCTAACCGGGGCGTTCAACTGGATGGCACGAACATCCTCGCCCTTTTCGAGCGCAGCAAGCCATTGGTGATGACCATCGACAACGCGGCCATCGCTGGAAATTAGAATGGCGCGGTTACCGCCGGTATAGTCGCGGGCCTTCTGCACCTTCTCAGGATCGAATTCAGCCTGCGTTGGCTTCAGGCTGGCGGCAGGGATTGTTACTTCGGTATGCTGGATGCCGCGTGCGCCAAGGAAGCGCACCATAGCCCCGCGATGCTCGGCGGACACCTGCGGCATTTCCGAACGCGGCACGCCAAGGCTATCCATTTCAGGCGGGAAGGCCTGCATTCCGGGAGAGGTCGAAGCCGGTGCAGCGGGAAGGGGCGCTGCATCCGGCTCCGCGACCGCAGCCGGATTGGCAGCGGGTGCGGTCGTATCTTGCGATGTCAGGAAGTCTTCGCCCAGAACGCGCTTGATAAAGCTGGCGCTGTCCTCGCGGTCGAGCGCGGGAACGTCAGGCGTTTCGACCGTTTGCAATTCGCCGGTTTCAGGATGGAAGGCCGCGCCGCCCATGCGCGCGAGGTTCTTCATCACATAGGCGCGCGTCTCGGCGGGCATGTGATCGAGATAGTCGTTGCCATATTGCTTGATGGCATTGTTCAGTCGGCCCGGTCCAGCGTTATAGGCCGCCCATGCCTTTGCCGGATCGCCGCCATATTCGCGCATCATAGCCGCCAGATAGTCGCGGCCCACGCGGGCGCGCTCTTCCAGACTGTCGCTCTTTGCCGGGCGGACGCCATAGCCGGGATCGAGGTTCGTCCCGTCCATAACCTGCATACGCCCGCGCGCGCCTGCGCTGCTGGTGACAACGCGGCCCTGCGCGTCAATGTCGCGGTTGCCGCTCTCGCTGCCCAGCGTGATTTGCACCATTTTATCGAACGGCGCTGCCACGGCAGGCATGGTGATGCGGCGAGGTTGCGGCGCGACGGCGGCGCGCGGCGGGCGTTCCTCGCCCAGCGCATCGGCGGCGGCATTCTTGCCGCGCTGGATCAGCGCATCCGGCAATGGGCTGGCCCGGTCGGCTTCGGTCAGCGGCATATCAGCCTTTGTGTCCGGCCGGAAAGCGTCAAGCGCTGCGCCTGCAACTCCGCGATCATAGGCCGGGTTTCGCACTTCCGCGTGAGGATCGACGCCCCGGTTGACGATTTCACCACCCGCACGGATCGCGCCGCCCATTGCCCCGCCAGCGACAGCGCCAGCGATACCCTGATCAAGCGCTTCCATCGGGTCGAAGCCAGCATTTGTGCCAAGGTTCGAACCGGCATATTCGACCGGGTTCTGAATGAATTCGGTCAATGCTTCTGCGCCAACAGCTTTCGCCATCCGGCCCAGAACAGTTTTTGCAGCGGCGTTGAAAATTCCGACTTCACCAAGGCGTTCAAGCCCGGCGGAAAGCGTGGCGGCAGGAAGGGCTTTCAGGACATCAAGCCCGGTCGCGTCGGTTTCACCATTATTCTCGGCGCGCTGCTGGCCCATACTGCCCGCGCTCATCCCGATATATGCAGGCAGTGCCGCGCCGGACGCCAAAGCGCCCATATCCGCCGCCGACGATGCGCCTTGCTCAAGCGTGTAGCGCGCAAGGTTCTCGAATGACGGCGCTGCTTTCAGCACTTCCCACGATGTCTCGCCCGCGACCTGACGATTGGAATATTCCTCGCCGGATCGCGCCTTAGCCTTCAGCCATTGCGATGCTGTGCCGTTCGGGTCCATGCCCAATGACGTGAGTGTCGCATCAATCGCCCGGCCACCGCCAGCGCCCATGCCGCGAATGCGCTGCCAGAACTTGATGCCCATGCGCTCGGCTTCGTTGTTCGGCCTGAACGCATCCTTGGCGGCCTGCTCGCGTGCATCGGCTGTCGCGTCCTGCTGGTCGCGGTCGTATTGGCGGATGCGGCGTGCCTGACCTTCAAAGTCGGGATCAACATTGTCCCGCACACGGCTTTCCGCATCGGTACGCGGGGCGCGCTGCTCGCTGATCCGGTCAAGCGCGCTCTTCTGTTTCGGTTCAGGCTCTTTGCCGATCACGCGCGAAACCGCATCACTGCTGATATTCGCTGCCGTGAAATCGTCCAGAAGGGGATTTGAGGAACCCGCTTTCTGTGTCGCTTGGAAGGCAGCAAGAAGCGGGTTCTGTCCGGTCATTGTGTCAGTTTCCACCCATTCGCTTTAGCCCATGCCCGCACCTGCTCCATGCTCTGCCCGGTCGCCTTCGCAGTCTCTTTCAACTGCGCGAGGGTCGCAACCTTGGGCTGATCAGATGCGGATGGTGCGCCGCCGTTGTACCATGCACCGGAAGAGCCTGAATTGGAAGGGGCTGCGGGCGCGCTCGGATCAAAACTGGCTGGCGTTGGGCCGCGTTTCGGCTTCGGAATAGGCTTGCCCAGCGCATCAACGGTATCGGCCAACGTGCCTTTGTCCGGCGCGGTGTAAACGGTCGCCACCATGCGCCCGTCATTATAGACGAGAACTTCGCGCCCGTTGGCATCGGTGCGGACTTCCTTGATCTTGCCGTTGTCGATGTCGGCGGCCTGCTGCTTGGATGCACTGTCGTTCGCGCGATCCAGTCCGGCCTTTACGGTGGCAAGCCTTATATCGAGGCCAGACTTGAAACCGGCTGTCTTGCGATCCTCTTGCGCCTTGATGCGCTCAAGCCGCTCGCGATAGGCCTGCTCGGTTTCGCCCTCCGCAATCTTGTACTGGCTGGCCAGCCCCAGAAGGCCAGCCTTATTCTTCGTATCGCGCTGATCGTTGGCGATGGCCCGCTTTTCGGCGCGATCCTCCGTCGCGATGGTATCGGCATTGGTCTGCTGGCGCTTCAACTCGGCGCGCGCGGTGTCACGGGCTTCAAGGTAGGACATTTCCTGCCCCTTCCCTACGCCCTGCAATAGTCCGCCAAGGATAAAGCCGCCGCCCGCCATGTCGATTACTCCTGAATGCCCGGCACAACGTCGCCGATGCGGCCTTCCTGATCAGCCTTGACGATTTCGCCCCACTGGTTTTTCAATTCATCTTCGCTCGTCCGGCCATCTGCAATAGCCTTCGGGCGATACATATCCATGGCCATCGTGAGCGCGCCGGATATTTCTTCAGGCGTATAATCATGCAGCTTCGCGTCGCCAGCAATATCGGCCAATTCTTCTATGACAGCTTCGCCGCCATGCTGAAGCACATCATCGGACAAGGGTTTACCCGCCTTGCGTGCGCTGTCGTCAAGTTGCTCGACAATCGTGACGCCGGTATGGGCCAGCGCGGTAACGGCGGGATTGCCGCCAGCGCCTTCCGTGGGCTGATCATCGTCGGGTTGCTGCGCCGCGTCACCCATAAGACCACCGCCCTGGGGCTGCTGCGGCGCTTGCGCTGCCTGTTCCGCTGGCGCACCATTCGGATTGAGGCTTTCCAGAAGGCCGGGCTGCACCTTGCCGTCAGGCGTGTACATCAGCTTCAGATAATTTTGCTCGAATTGCGAATATTGCGCCTGCTCTTCCGGCGTAACGCCGCTGTCGCCTTCGTCCGTATAGCGGGAGGGGTCGCGCTCGATAGCGGCGTCTTCCTGCTCTTCTTCAGCCGGACCTTGAACGGGCATCATGGCCATAAATCCCCCTTAATTCTTCACCAGCTTGCCCGCGCGTGGATCATATGACCACTTGCCGGCATTCGAATATGGATCGACGTTTGATGGAGCGCCCATGTTGTTCGGATCGAGAAGCCCGCCAGAAACATCATAGTTGGCTGTCTCACGCTCGCGCGCCTTGCGCTCAGCATCGCTCGACGCCTTAGCGATCAAGCCGCCGCCCAGCCCCTGCAATAGCTGCGAGGTGACAAGTGGGTTGCCCAGAAGGCCGCCACCTGCTGCGCCGCTCGCCGCCGTGATTGCGGCTGGCGCAGCAGAAGCGACCGATTGCGCGACCGGGGCAGCGACCGATGGCAACAGCCCGCCGGACGCGCTCGCGCCGATAGCCCCGCTGGACGATTGCAGCGCGGCAAGATTGCTGCTTGTGAGTGCCGCATTCTGGGAAGCTGTGCTGATTGTCGGACTGGCGACTGGCCCCATAAGGCCGCCGGTCAGCGCGCCGCCCAACGCGCCCATCTGCGCGCCTTTCGCCCCGCCTGTGATGCCGCCTATTGCTGCGCCAAATCCGGCGTTCGTTATCGCCCCTGTCAAAACGCCCGTAAGTCCTGCCGATAGGCCAAGGCTTGAGACGGCACCTCCCACAGCCGTCGCGAATGTGGGGAGAACACCTAGCGCAGCGCCGCCGGTAAAGACGACAGCGGCAGCAGCCAGCGCGTAGGGAAGGGCTTTCTTGGCGACCTTCACCACCTTTTTAAAGACCTTTCCCAGAGACTTCAAACCGCCGCTCATTGCCCGTCCCTTTCGAATATTCCGCCCGCGCGTGAAAAGCCCTTACGCTCATACACTTTTTCGAGTTTCGCGCCATCCACGCCCAACGCATCAGTCCATGAAAGGCGGATTTTCGCCACCTTCGGATTGCCCATGGCCCATTCGATATAGCCATTGATCAGGTTGTGCATCGAGCGGCTAAGCGCGTTCTTGGTGCAATAGAGGAACATATCGTCGGCCTGAAGGCGGTTGCCGATGAAATACACCCGCGTCAAAGCGCCGACAATGAAGCCCTCAACCTGTCCATCAACCTCTTCGACAAGAAAGAGTGACGAGCCGTTATTGCTGCCGCCGTGGCGCTGGATCGCCTGCATAAGCAGCGAGCGCGCAGTTGGTTCGTCAACGTCGATGTCAGGCGCATATTTGCTCTTGCTCTGCATTTCCAGAAGCAGGGCCAAAAGCCGGGGCATGTCTGAGAAGGTCGCGGCGCGGATCATATTACCACGTCAGCGTTTCTGCCGTCTTGGCGGCGGTTTCGGTATAGGCGGCTCCCTGCGCCGTCACGCGCTGGAATTCTGCGATGTAGGCGTTGCGGTCGGCGGGCTTCAGCTTTGAATTTGCGGTCAGGTTCGAAATTGCCTGAAGGTAATCGCCCTTCAACTGGCTCTGCGCGCTGATATTCGCCGATGCGAGGTTGGTATCGGACGCCAGCAGGGCTTGTCGATCAGACGAAGAAAGCTGCGCCTCCTGCCGCTGCCATGCGGCGAGGTCCGACTTCTCTTGCAAGGAAAGCTGCGCGCCTTCCGCCGACTTCTGCCGGATCAGCGCGGCGGCATCGGACTGCGCCTGCAAACTGCTCTGCGACGCGGCTGTCTGATCGTTAAGCTTGGTCTGGTTCGAAAGGTTCACTTGCCCTTCAAGGCCAATATTGTTCTTGGCGGCAGCAGTGCTGGCGTCCTGCGAGGCGATGGGTAGGGCGGCGGCGATGGCTGCACTCTCGCTGGTCCCGGCGGCGATACTGGAATTCATCAAACCGCGCGATGCCGCCTGCCGCGTACCGGCGGCCCGCGCCTGCGTCAGATATGGGCTGTCGCTCTTCAGCATCCCATCAAGGTTGCTGGCTACGCTGTCGTTCTCAACGACCCACTTACCATCTACCCATGGCATAACATTACCCTCCGAACAGCCGACCGAAAAAACCGCGATCAGCCTTTTGCAATTGCTCGCGGTGAAGTTTCAAACATTCCGCGTATATATGGTCTATATCGACGCTCCGGTCATTCGCTTTTTCAAGCTGGCCGGTCTGCGCGATGAAGCCGGATTGCCATGGCCGGGCATCGTCGTGGCCGTCTGGCAGCTTGGCACTGACCGGCAAGTCGGCTGATGTGACGCCTTGCCGCCAATCAGCGGGTATCAGCCGCTCGCAAGGCGGCACATCGTTCAGTATTAATGAATGAGCGCATCCGGCAAGCGGCGCGGTCAGCAGCATCATTGCTGAAGCCAGCAGGGGCTTTTGCGATTTCATCTTGGCCATCCTTTACCGTTGCGTCGGCAGCGGCAGCATTGCCGATATTCCGACTAAATGTGTTCGTGGCTTCAGCGCCGCTGTCGATACCGGCCTGCGCCTGCCCCTTCTGCACACGAACCTCTTTTTTCAGGTCCATGATTTGCGTGCAGGCTTTCGGGCCAAAAACCAGAAGCAGGATTATGAGAGCCGCGAATGCAATGCCTATCAGCAGTCTTGCATGTGTCATCCTTCAGTCCTTTCTATCTGGTCCGCCTTACCCTTCGCCGCATCGGCCACGGCTGTAGCCGCCTCAATTGCATCCTGCGGTGCTGGCGGGTTTGGAGCCGGGGTAGCATCGGCCAGCCTGTTCGTGAGGTTGTTGCGGCTCTCATTGTCCCAGATGGCCCGAACCGTCCCAATCACTTCGCGGAACGACAGCAAAAGCGCGGTGATCCCGAACGCTTCAGCAGCAGGAACCTTGCCGTCAGGCGT